>JAMKCH010085637.1:0-96433 GCA_023653785.1 Ophioderma brevispina
GGCACCAATCAGTGTTGGGAGGGTAAATTCGGAAGATATCCAGGTGATGAAATAACGCCAGGCGACGTAGGTTCAATGTCGCATGCACCTGAATTAGAGGTGAAAATGAACTCATTATAACATGTTCGGAATATCCTCCACATAAGACCGCGGTAAATGAGCTAAAAGGTCAACCATATTTTACCTTATAGCTCAATCACTTGGATGAAGTCATTAATAATGCTATCTTTGGTCTTGCACTCCTTATACGCAGGTTATTCGCTAACGGTAATAGGATGGCCTAAAATGGCCGTCTTCATCCCATCCATTATTTTATGTTTTCTGCTTGGAAATATCCTTATGCCGACCGATACTAGATTTAGATAAACATTAAAGGGTACGCGAAAAGATCGAAATCTTGACAGCTGAAATCTAATTTCGGCCTTATATCATCGACACTCAAGGTCCTTATATGAAGGTTGAAGGATTGACGCCGGATACAAAACGCTCCTTTTCAAGCGAGCCCTCTGTTCCATTTCTGTGATCTGTCCAGGCATGCTTTTCCAAATACGAGCGACAGAAGAGAATAAAAGACCTAGAATCTCCACATTCATGATCACTGGATCTAACAGAACGTCCACGCAGGAGTAAGTAAGCTGCTGGTGACAGACAGAAGTCGCCACAGGATCTCCGGAGCACTACTATAGTGCCTGTCCCCGTGGAATAGGGAAAGGAATCCAGCTTCAGGAGATGCATTTGGTAAGATGCAAGACTTAGGTTATTTTCTTGAAATTGAGGAGACATGTCTTGAACTGCATATAGTGTGAGATATCCTGTGAGATCGCATGTCACATGCGCATCAGTAGAGACCTGCTGCTGGCAAGCCTATGACCCAGCATCAGAGTGCCGCACTGGTTTAATAATAATAATAATATAATAATATAACAATTCTGATATAGCGCCTAATGCAGAGGCCCCTAGGCACTGCACATACGAACTGACAATATACAAAATATCAATACGACAAATACAAAATAGATAAAATTCTAATGTTAAAACAACATTGATATACCTCAATTACTCCACAATTTAACAACTTTAAATTTAGTGGAAATTCAAACCTATAGAATATTTGACCACACATAGAAGAGAAAGACAATCCAGTTTGCCCTCCCATACTAAGAACATGGGGATACACCTGATCGTCATGCTGTGAGGATCTGTGTGTATGTACCCCACAGGGCGCCTCGGTTACGTCTTGTCTTCCTGGATTCAGATGCCTCTAAACCTAACCTAACCGATGAAAACAACTATCTAGGCAACCGGATTGGATAAGGTAGAGAATAAGACAAAGAAAGGGAAAAATCACAGAATTATATTAGTGATTGGACTGCATCAGAACAGGAGCCAAATTGTTGTGTAAATAGGAATGTCTTGAGATGTGACTTGAAAATAGTTGCTGACTGTAGCTAAGCGGATACTGTTAGGTAGTTTATTCCACAAATGCTGCTGCTGCGTAGCAAAAGATCTCACATAGGAACTTTTGATGAGTTTGGCAGAGTTACTCATCCCCCCCCTGGGGAGGCAAGAAGATATCTCAAGGTTCTCGTGGTGAACTCAGCTGTATGAGCTCAGAGATATAAGGCGGTGACATGCTGTGGATGACCTTATAGGTGAGAAGTAAAATCTTAAAAACTGCCCTCTGTTGTAATTGGAAGCCAATGTAGGTGGTAGAGAGCTGGTGTGAAATGGTCTCGCGACGGATTTTAAGACAAGACGGGCAGCTGCAGGATTTTGAACTCGCTGAAACCTTGGTCAATTCCTTTCTGGAAGGCCATAATGCAGGGAATTGCAGGAATCCAGACTAAATGTAACAAAGGCGTGGAGCAATCTGATGGTAGATTTTTCATCAAGGTACTGTCGGCGAGGAAACTGCCCATTTCCTTATTGAGAGCAATCCGCTTTGCATAAGCTGTTAACATGATTGATCATTCTTATTTGATGAGTCTAGATGACACAGGGTTCCGTACTTCAGCTGACGGATGTATAACAGAATTGCCAATGATCATAATGCTAAGTTTGCTAACTCGATCTGGCAAAATGAGAGCGAAAGTACACATCTCCGTCGTCCCTTGTCATTTAATATCAGCTGTTGGATTTACAACACCAGGATCTGATGTTCTGCAATGCTGTTTCAATCTTTTTTGGCTGCTTCACGATCCTCGAGGGTGAAAGTCAGGTAGAGCTGGGTGTCATCAGCTTAACAACAAATTGAATACCGTGGGCATTGATGATTATCCTGTAGTGGGGCACTGAACAAGTATGAAGTCAATCGGTCCAGTACCGAGCCCTGTGGGACTCCACAACCGCCACAGGATCTGACGCAGCACCTCTGACTGATATAGATTGAGTTCGGCCATCTAGTATGACGAGAACCACTTATGCTTTTCGCAGTAATCCCATACCGTTTCAGTTAAACGGGCTATGAGCTGTTTGTGGTCTATCGTGTCGAAGGCGGCGCTGAAAGTCCAGTAACCCTAGTACGCCTCTTTTGTTTGTCAAGAAGCAGTCAAGATGTCATTCTGCACCCGTAACAGAGCATTCTCAGTACTGTGATATTCCGTATGCCGACTGCATCGGAGCCTGGAGATCATTACGATGAGGTATCTGCAACTGATTTTCTGCTACTCTTTAGATCACCTTTCCGATAAATGGCAGATTAGATATAGGTCGATAATTTGAGAGGATGTGTGTCCAAGCCAGATTTCTTCAGCAGCGGGCTGACAGATGCATGCTTGAAGCTTGAGAAATACGCCCGAAGACAAGGAGCGTTGGCAATCCTTGTTATTATGTGAACAGATCATCTACACTAGTTTTTTAAGATACCACCCTGGAAAGGTCTAAGTGCAGGACTTGAATATTGCTGCTTTGAATGGATTTCAAGACCTCCTCTCCAGATACTGTATAAAAGTATCTGAGGTGGCTTTGGCAGACCTGGTAGTTCAACGGACATAGAGGCAGTAGTAGTACATGTAGACTGTTACGCAGCTTCTTGATCTTCTTGTAGAAAATTCTGCAAAACTGTCAGCCAGATCTTTTGGACATTCACGGGCAGGTGGCTTTGTGTTCCACGCCTGGAGAAGTTAACTACGACTACCGGAAGGTCCGGTTGATCACATGTCGTCATCTGGTTGTTATGATAGCTGTCTTGGCTTTAGAAGAGAGAGAGTTGTATTTATAGCACGGGATCTTTGTCAGCCTCTTTGCATACTGTGGCCCATTCTGTGAAACTCTGGTGCTCCCCGCCTACCGCCGTTCCTCTTCTCAGCACAGACATCTGTTTACCAGGTGCATGAGGACGCAGAACTACAGTCGATTTACGAGTGAGCATGGTTCATCAAGTGTCTTAGATAGATGTTATTATATTCATAACTAGAGAATTACACTCAGCGTCTGAAGGCAAACAAACAAATGGCAGATCGTATATCAGAGCGAAAAGATGTTTAAGCGCAGCAACTCATGATTTTTCGTTCCCCAACTGTGGCAGTCTATTTTTCCCACCTTAACCACTTTATGACTTCTGTCTCACATGCATGTATAGAACCATCGAGTGAGATAAACTGCCTACTTCAGGAACTGAGGATTCCAACTTGATTCTATATACTATGATAATGCAATCTGGTTTTATATTACTGAAGTGGTTAAATATTCTAGCCTCCAGTTGTCCCTTGTTTGATCTACCCAGTGATGTTAGTTAGCCAAAGAGACATATGCTTTAGTGGCGTTTTTTTTCGAGAGAACATTGGGTCGTTCTCTTTTGGTCCGTTCGTTTGTTCTTAATGCCTTTCGTGGCATGAATATGTCGAATTGGAGGAGTCAGCAGTGAAGAGGCTTAACCTGAGCTACAATTCAACACAAATTGGAAATCATTTAGTTCACTATATGGCTGGATCCAAGGTTTTCCATGTTGGCAAAAGGTGATTCTCTGCTTCTGGATGCTGTTAATTCTGCTTATAAGTATGTTAGACTTTTACTATTTCATAGTTACTGACTTTACATCCATGCAGCAACCAATTCACAAAATGTTGGTAATTCTACCCTGCTGTGCCTGGCACAAACATTAACGAACTTTAGATTTCAGGTTTATGCGGGTGCAGATGCATAAGAGACATACATGTAATGCCAAACTTTCCACGCAAGAAGCACGCATCCCGTACCTTCTTGAAGATGTGGAAAGGCATTATATCTCCTATGCATCTGC
Organism: Ophioderma brevispina; assembly: GCA_023653785.1. Lineage (NCBI taxonomy): Eukaryota > Metazoa > Echinodermata > Ophiuroidea > Amphilepidida > Ophiodermatidae > Ophioderma > Ophioderma brevispina. Next base: position 4,241 of record JAMKCH010085637.1, read on the forward strand.
ACCCGCAAAACCTGAAATCTACAGGTCGTAACTGCCTTTATGCAGATACAGCCTTTCCACCATGTATCGGGCAAGGCAATTAATGCCGCTCATCAATGTCATTTTGCCTGAAGCACATAATAAAAATATATGTGCGTTACATCTTAAACAAAAATGGGTGGCCCAATTCAAAAGACAGGGATGAAAATAAAAGCATGTGGAATCAGAGCACCAAGTTATCTGTGTATATATAACCCAATTTGTATTGGTGGCATCTTGACCTTTCCTGGGCGCAGACAGAGGTCCAAGACACAACAGTCTGGCTCTAACAAAGTTCGAACCCACAACTTTCTGACCTTGAGTCGAATGCTCTAACGCTGCACCATCGCATTCCGCACGGTTCCTTTGAACCGGTTTCTATTGTTCTAAACAATGACACACGGGAGTTTCCGTAACCTGACCCATCTGACACATTTTTTCTGACACATTTATGAATTCGGAAACCTGTGCTTTATTCCGTGAAAGGTTTCCGAATTCATAAGTGTATCAGAAAAAGTGTGTCAGATGGGTCAGTTTACGGAAATTCGCGTGACACGCGGACAGTTCAACTGCCACGAACTGTCAGTTAGCCTACGATTGAGTTTTAAAGCGACCCCTTAACCGGGGCTTCACAGAAATGGACAAATAAAAAGATCCATGAGTGCCCGTCGTGTAGTCTGCCATACTTCTTATTTACGCATAAATGCCCACCAACAAACTATAATGGCAGCAAATATACCGCTGAAGCGCTGAATAGTTTGGCTATTTATTTTATTATTCACTGTATAAATGTGCAACTTACAATAAACATGAGAACAAATGGTAGCAAGGAGAAACAGTGATGCCCGGAGTGATGCTAGGGCCATCTTGATGCATGCAAGATCTGTATAATGTTAAAGGGATGTGTATGATTATGTGTTGTTATAAAGGAAGATCAAATACTTATCGTAAGTAGGTCAAAAGTACAATGGTATTCAGGCATAGAATAGTGCGCATCATCACATAGAAATAGAATAGTGTCGCAGCATCACAAAATCCCTTAATACAGTGTGGTTAACAACATTAACCTACAGGAGTGTCCCAAAATAAATGCAATCCTTGCCGTTGGTGCTATTAATTACAAAATTACTGAGAATTTTTCAAATTTGATAACAGATCTACATTGCCAAGATATGTTTGTACATTCTGTCCGATTTTTGTCTGATTACGGTTCACTGTCTTTTGAAAACAAAAAGGGGGCTATTAGCAACCCACCTCCCAAAGTACACCATTCACGTTTGCCAAAGAAGACAAACTAAGCATGTTCACCTTGAAAAGTGGATTTTAAAGTCTTTCAATACAACAAATCTTACTTTTACTAATCCACTCTGTGTTTTTTTTTCAAAATTAAATTACTAAAATTTTTTTTATTTTTTTTATTTTTTTTATTTTGTCTTTTATCGTCTGTAGGGTCTAGAGTGTTTTCCTACACTCATTTAGAATAGTAAACCTAGCAACTTGGGCAAACTTAAGGAAAGATGTCAAGATTTTTGTCAGCTCCAGTTTTTGACTTACATGCATAACATCTATGTACATTACATCACGAATTTCCCGAAAAAAATAATACAATTTGATGTTAAAATTACACAAAAATAGAGGCATTTTATTTTGCTTTTTTGACACTACGACGGAAAACGGGCCTGATTTTTTCGCCACGGCTCATTGATCCAAAGCGCCCAAGTTTGGTCTCCTCGTGACGTCAAAGTATGACCAAACATAGTGTTGACTCGAATTGTTATTGCTGAACACTGTAAGATGAAAATGGATAATGAAAGTAATAATAAATTTGAAATAAGTTACAGAAGACATATTTTGTTTCATTTTCGTTGTGTTTTTAATTATTATTGAATAAAAAACACACGATTAGCAGTTATAGGAAAGTGGCAAACACTGCGACCATTTGATGGTCCACAACGACGGTAACTTATGCCATGGTCATCACTTTGACGGTACCATTTGCCTGCGATGTGGATTTGTCGGAACCGTTTTCGAGTAAGCTATTGGGCGGAAAATTAAAAGGCAAAACACTCAAACAAAAAAATGTGCCAATTTCAACTGATTTGGATTTAATGTAAATCTAAACGTACTTAAGCTTTCATCCATACCAAAGTCTTCCCAAATATCAGAATCATGACATATTTCCTTTAACTGTTTTACCTTTGGTAGTTTGACAAATCCGTGTGAACATTGTAAATGCACTGGAAGGGGATTCAATACCAATGAATAGCAAGAGTATTGATGGATGTTGACAACTTCCTCGTTCTGGTTATTGAACCATTTTGATTAAAAACATCGACAACATCAAACAAACAAAAAGTAACCACTGAAAATCAAACATGAGTTTTCATCAAACGCCATGCAAATGCCATTGGAACAGAGAACATTTGACAGATGTCAGCTGTGAAAGGAACATTCCTTTGTCAAAGATAGGCTGACTTTCAAAGTTTAATATAGTTGACAAGGTTATACTAAGTTAATTGAACCAAAATAAAGAGGTAAGGATAAAGAAAGAGAAAGGAGAAGAAAAAACAAGCGTCTAAGCACTTTTAAAGCATGTGCATGCTTTGATTGTGTATTATTTAGTAAAAATTGGAATGACTTAAATTGTGGTGTACTTACGTAATCGCCTTTGTTCTCAGAACCGATAGCAAATCAGATGAAATTTGAACAGTAGGTGAAGAAAATGTTAGGCTTTATAAAAATAACGCAACATTTCAATTTTTTAAAGTAATTTTGAAATTATAGCACCAACTTTGAGGATTGCAATTATTTTGGGACACGCTGTATGTTTAAAGTGACAAGAGGAGATGATAAGTCTGTAGAATTTGAATAAATTTCTTTTTTTTCTAAGGTTGCTTTCAGTCTTATCACTTGCTGGGTATGTTAGGGTAGTTATACTTGTTACAAACATGCAAAAATCTAATTTTTGATGATTTTTGCGATTTTTCGATTTGGCAAATCACTGACAGTGCCTCAGTGCTCTTCATCTAAACATCCGCCCAGAGATCGGAAATTAAGGTCCAATGTTCAAATACTGGAGGATCAGTGTTATTTTCTCACTGCTGTCTTCTGTTATATGTGTGAAAAAACGTTGAAACTGATTTATCTAACGACAAGTAAAGAAGAAAGGTAAAATATGGCTATTTTAAAGAGTCACGAGATGATTTTCTGATTCTGAAGATAGAAATTTCCCTAAATTTGCACTTGATTGGTTGTAGAACACCATACCGAACGTCTCGAGGTCTATTGGACAAACAAGTGGAAAAGAAACCCCAAAACTTAGCTTTGATCTTGCTTTCTATCCTAATCGGCCCTATAGAGAAGCATGCTTGGGGTTTTTGTCGTGCACGATAGAAATATTCTTTTTTATTAAAAAGACAGCGTCGGCTTATTCGTTTAGGTGTGATTTTCATTTAAAACATTGACGAGCCAGAGTTTCCAAATAATTCTGACAGACTGTTAATTGCATGTTGCCCAAATTAACTCAAAAAGGGCATTTCGTGAATCACAGCCTCTTCCCCCAACATACCCCCAAAAGTTGAGATTTTTATATCATCTGAACCATTAGCGTTTGTAATGCATGTGTACCCAATCTTACTTGCAAATTCGATCGTATCTGTGATAAATTCGCATGTTTTTATTTTCTGTCCGTAAACGGACAGAAATTACAATACATTAGCTTATATGGGTACCTGTGATACAAGCATTTGCTCATTAACATCAAACCGCAAAATCGGTATCAATACTGCCTTTAAGTTGGCTTTGGAAATAAGCTTTTCTCAACGATATCTAGTGAACTATAAATAAAACAGACGGTGTTAGAATCACGAAATACACCTTTAAGTCCAATTCCTAAAAGCATAAAACACTGTCATCAGTAGCTAGCGAAAAATAATTGCACAGCAGCGTTTAGACGATATTCAGTTTTTATACCTACATGTTTTACTGTAAGACTTACCTGAATCTCGAATACTGCGATTAGTCGATGTAGAACATATCCGGGAGTTAAGAATAATTATTGTTCAAATACAAGCCCTAGTTACGTCAACTGTATTGCGTGTGTAATTTCATTTAAGTAAGTGCAACCCATGTTGTTATGTGCAAAACTGAAATTTCGTCATGGTTATCAAGTAAATAGAGGTGCAGTACAGTAAAACAAATAGATAACGTCGCATCAAAACGAATTCACCATAACATTAGACAGAGACAATTGAACTTTGTCCCCTAATTTGATCATCGGGAAACACCCTACTTACGTGCAAATTATCAGTATTTTCTGCTAACAATAGTATAGACTCCCGTTCAAAAAAATCGGAATGGGTCTGATGCCGGTGTGAAAGTAATCATAGTCCGGCAGGTATCATAGTCCGGGCTCCATAGACGACAACGGAATAAAGCGTGAAACTAATGTTGCATGAAGAGTCAACTGAATCGATTGCCCTATTGTTCACCATTGTTTCCGGACTGTGAGCCCGGAGGACTATATTTCCTGCCACACCAGACGCATTGTAACACCGGCGTTCTATTAACACTTGAATGCATGACACATCTGACGCCAGTGTTCAAAATAAACGGAACACTAGTGTTATAATGCGTCCGAGGTATTCAAAATAAAAAAAACGGAAAAAAAAATTATTTTTTTATTCTGACGATGAAAATATGATAGTAACTTCAATTACAGTCTTGTCTTTAATTTTCTTAACCACCAAGGCTTATTTATGTCAATTAAAAATAGTAATAAAAAAAAAACAAGAACACTAGCGTCAGGTCTTAATAAGGCTTTACATTTTCAAATTTGCATATAGAAGAAATTAGCATGTTTAATAAAAACAAATTTCAAGGTATAGTCTTACCTTTCCTTATTGTGTATAATCAGTGCAAATGCCATAGTAATTCGTACGCAAACCAGAGGTATAATAAAAGATTATTAAAGACTATGGCTGGTATTCTGAAAGGGAGACTAACTTTAGACCTGGGTTTAAACCAGGGTTAGTCCTACAAGAGTGGACCTTTTTTCTTCCAACATACTCTGAAAGTGTGATATAACGGGTGAGAAAATTCCCCATGGGTGGGCCTAAACGGCTCATCCATGAGGAATTTTCTCAACCGTTAACTTTTGTATGTATGTTAAAAGGAAAAAAGGTCCACTCATGTATAGGACTAACCCTGGTTTAAACCCAGGTCTAAAGTTAGTCTCCCTTTCAGAATACCAGCCTATCTGTTTTCACCCATTCCAATGGGATTTACAGTAAGCGTTTATCGGTACATCAGATAGTTTCGTGGCCCAGTCGTGTGCATTGACTAAATAACTCAGAACCTGAAGGTAATATGCTACTTAATTAATAAAGTGGTGTATCTAAACAAAATTCTTACATAATATTTAACAATGATAACTTTTAACACTACATATTCTATTCTATTCTATGGGTTTACCTGTTGATAGTCAACGCTCAACCATACCAGGAATGGTCCTTGTCATCGGGAGACCACATCGACAATATGGAAGTGCTATATATGTGAAAACAGGCACCATTGTAGAAGCAACCTCAATGTCTGCTGACAACAACATCGAAGTCCTCACCATTGAGCTCAGCTCTGACATAGTTACATCAGTCTACAAACCTCCATCAGTAGATTTCAAGCACCCTCAATTCATTTCTTCATTGGCGATTTCAACAGCCAATGTACCAAATGGGGCTACAATGAAACCAATAAAGACGGACAAGCTGTCGAAGAATGGTTAGACAGTCAACATCTACATCTTCTTCACGACCCTAATTAAGCTTCTATAGTGCCCGTTGGAAGAGAGATTGCAACCCCGATCAAGCTATTGTTAGCAAAACATCTCTAACCTCTGTAGCAAGATTGTTCTAGATCCTGTACCGCTAACTCAACATCGACCAATCGGTATCCAAGTCAACGCTACCGTAAGACCAAACAAAGTGCCTTTTAAGCGGCGCTTTAACTATAAGAAAGCAGACTGACAAGGATTCACTGATGACTTGGATCAGAACGTGAAGAGGATTGCTCCAAACCCATAACTATGACAAATTTGCCCAACTAGTGAACAAGACTGTCCGGAGATCATACCCAGAGACTGTAGGACAGAATATATACCAGGCCTTTCCAAAGAATGTGCTAAAGAATATCAAGAGTATGCCACCATGTTTGAAGCTGATCCTTTCTCAGCTATAAGAACTGCTAAAGGAAAGGAAGTGTCGGAGAGGATCTCCCAGAAAAAGATCAAAACCTTGCATACCTTAAATTGAATCCACCGATATGACACATAACAGCAAGAAAGCATGGTCTGCCATCCGAAAGCTATGAGGGGATCCAACAGAGCCTCCACAACAACCAAATGTTACACCCAACCAAGTTGCCCACCAGCTGCTTTTAAATGGCAAGTGCAGCAAGAAGCCCAAGAAGATCAAACTAGACCGTACGTAAGAGGTCTAGCGGCGACCCTGGTTTCACTCGCCCCTTCAACTTGAACAAACTGGAAACCGGTGTAGAAATAATTATAGTCCGCCGTATTCATAGTCCGGCTACAACGGTAAAGAATATGCCACTCGATTCAGTTGACTCCACGCAACATTAGTTTCACGCGTTATTCCGTTGTCGTCTATGGAGCCCGGACTGTGGCTCCCGGCGGACTATAATTATTTTCACACCGGTATTGCTAAACTTCAACCAGGAAAAGCAGTAGGCCTTGACAACATCTCAACTGAGCAGCTGAAAAACTTCGGCCCAGTAGCAAATGAGTGGCTTCTTGAGCTCTACAATTACTGCCTTATTTCCCACAGGTCCACAAAGATCTGGAGGAAAGCACATGTTATGGCACTCCTAACTCCTGTTAAAGATCCATCTAATCCCAAAAGCTATAGACCAATATCACTCCTCAGCCATACCTATAAGCTCTTTGAACGTCCCCTGTTCAACCGCATCGCACCTGTAATAGACGAACACCTCATACCAGAACAATCAGGTTTCCGGCCAGGCAAATCAACAACAAGCCAAGTACTCAACCTAACTCAACACATCGAGGATGGTTTCGAGAAGGGTTTGGTAACCGGAGTCGTGTTCGTCGATCTATCAGCAGCTTATGACACTGTAAATCATAGATGCTTACTCCATAAGATTCTGGAACTTATGGAACTTAAACATCCGCTTGATTGAGCTCATCAAAGGATTGCTTGCAAACAGGATGTTCTTTGTTCAGCTAGGAGCGAAGAAGATCCGATGGCGTAGTCTCAAGAATGGACTACCCCAAGGGAGCTTGCTCGCACCTCTCATGTTCAACATCTATACCAATGACCAAGCTAGGAGTGCAGGAACCTGTCGTTTTATCTATGCAGACGATCTTGGAATTGGCGCACAAGATGCAGACTTTACAGTTGTCGAAGAGAAACTCTCCAAAGCTTTGGATGAACTCACTACTTATTATGAGGAAAACCACCTATGTGCAAATCCATCCAAGGCTGGTGTATGCTTTCCATCTACGCAACCGTGAAGTCAAACGTCAGCTTAAAGTAGCCTGGTCTGGAACACCCCTGGAGCACTGGGATAATCCAGTCTACCTAGGAGTTATCTTGGACCGCACTCTCTCTCTTATTAGACCTATATGAAGAAGACGAAGAGTAAAGTATGTTCACGCAATAACATCTTAAACAACCTCACTGGCACAAGATGGGGTGCTCGCCCACATACCCCAAGATCGACGGCACTTGCCATGTGCAACTCATTTGCTGGGTATGCTTGCCCTATATGGAAAAGATAACCCATACCAATTAAATGCCTCCTGCCGGCTTATCACAGGATGTATTCGCCCATCTCCAACGGAAAACTTATACATCCTATATAGCAGGAATTGCTCCACCTGACATCCGTCGTAGTGTAGCGAGCATGCAAGAGCGTAGGTGCCAAGTATCTAATGTGAAGCACCCTATGTCCGGACAGAGACCAGCTGCTAACCGCCTTAAACCCAGAGAGAGAATAAAGTCCAACCCCTTGAAACAGTCTGTAAGGAGTTTAAGAGAGTCGCCATATGGAAAGAAAGACTTGCTCTCAACCAAGTAACATATGGGCATTAAACCTGGGGTCCGTTCCCGAAACTGAGTCGTAACTCTACGTGCATACTATGTCATGCCTGAGTGGACCAATTCGTCCAAAGCACTGTCTAACTGGTATGAAAAGGTCTGTTATGTACAGGCGCGGATCTAGGGAGGGGGCGGAGGGGGAGCGCGCCTCCCGGTAATTCTGCAAAATCTTGCAAAATCAGCCCATTTTGGACAAGTTTCAGCCTTCAGCCCCCGGTAATTTTGACGTTTTTCAAATCCTGGAGCCGCCTCTGATGTAGGACATACGCATGAGTTAGTATACACGTAGGGTTACGCACGAGTGTGGGGAACGGGCCCCTGGTGAATATCTTCCATCTGGAGCTGAATGGCGATGCCTCAACAGATTGAGAACAGAACCGGCCGATCAAAGGTTTCCTTGCAGAAGTGGGGCTACCTGGAAGCAGATCAGGACACTACCTGATTGTGAAACAGCACCACAGACAATGGAACATCTCTTGTTCTGCCCAATGTTGGAGCAACAAATGCACAGACATGGACCTTGCATGATTCAATGAAGCAGCCAGACAGGGGTAATGCGTGTAAATTGACCAAATTTTAAGAAAGCAATGGATGTTTATGAAACTTTTATTCAAGTCAATTGTTAAAGAAGTGCAATTAATAAATGACAGGCGTGATCCTCTTAGCTTAGTTCAATGGAAAATGATTCGACTGTTCTTCCAAGTATGATTTATAAAACCTAACAAAAACGAGAAACGGATAAGGCCAGGAAAATCATTCTATCTTGGTCCTTTAAAACATGTGTCCTGGATGGGGTCGATTATATAAGAACCAAAACACCCTGATGCTGGGTTGTAGTGATATTTGGTGATATGAATCAACTGGATACCTCACGGATTTGCTCTGGTACTAGTCCCTTCCCAGTTTGTCAATAAACCACGCTGGAGGCACTTTGATAAAAATCACTAAACATTCTCATTATGCGCCGTTAGAAGTGCAGTAATAGGATTCGTTGCCCTAGCAACTCGGTCCAAACAAATCAAAGGGCTTTATATAGCGCGGGGATTCAAACTTTTCATTGTGTAACATGTGTCCTGTGCCGTGTTGTTTCGACCCGATTGCGGGGGCAACGAATCCTATTACGGCACTGCTACGTCGAAATTACAACGAGGGTCAGATTTTTTTCACCACTCGGGAAGGTGATCATTCATGGTACTATGGCGTCTATGACCAGTTCTTACTCTACAATCCAACAGCCGCCGGGTCGCGTATGTACGCCAATGAGGGACTCGAATGTTCAGGAAAGTGGGTCGTTAGATAGCTTAGATGAAACTGATTGTGATGGGTAGGTGTGTACGACCAGCAAACAGCAGCTGGCGAACCACATGTGAAGTTATGTGATACTGTACTACTAAGCATATCTGCCTGATTTTAAACCATGCCCTACGGTGGAAGAGTTTGAGGTTTTTCAGATGCTACATAAAGTTGGGAAGGCAGGGGACCTGCCAGGTTGATAAAGGAGTTCTCTTATGAATTGAGTAAACCGCTTACAGATATCCTAAATAAGTCTTATAAAGGGACTGTACCAGGCTCAATGGACAAGGGCCGTGGTGGTCCCCGTTTCAAAATCCAAACCTGCAAATTGGGAGGAAATTAAGACCGATCACGTTGCAAAAGTAGCCAAGGGGCTGAGTGGTTATTAGAATGTTTAGAAAGTAATATCGATCCTAACCAATATGGGAACAGGAAAGGTGTTTCAACTACTCACTACCTCGTGAAACTGATAGCTACTTTACTAAAAAATTCTGACGAACCTGGTCATGTTAGCTCTGTTGTTATCACTGATTCAACAAGGCATTTGATTTAGTCGATCACAATCTCTCTTAATTAACAAATTCATCACTCTTGTCGTGCGTCCATCAGTTATTTCTTGGAATGCAAACTTCTTTGATGGAAGAGAACGGTGTGTCAGGTATAGGGGACACAGTAGCAAGTGGGTAAAACTCAAAGGTGGTGTTCCACAAGGAACACGAATAGGCCCATTTGGATTTTTTTTACTTTGGTCAATGACACGGCTACGGATAATGCTCTTACGACATTAAAATATGTCGATGATCTTACCTTAATTGAGACAAGATCACGTGATAAACATTTAGTCATGCAAGGCCATCTTGGCAAATTCAGTCATTGAGTCAAGAAAAAACATGAAGTTGAACCCATCTAAAATAATGTGCCCATATGAAGTTTTCTTTTCTGAAGAACCATCAGTCGCCATCATAGCAAGACGTGTTTTGACACCCGCTCTTATAGGCTGAGAAAAATAATTTAAATTCTAGGTGAAGCTGGAAAAAATTGCAATAGAATTTCTTTCACCACAGTGCATTTCTATAAGGTCCCCAGAATGCCATACTAAAAAAAAAAAAAAAAAAAAAAAAATCCTAACCAATATGGGAACAGGAAAGGTGTTTCAACTACTCACTACCTCGTGAAACTGATAGCTACTTTACTAAAAAATTCTGACGAACCTGGTCATGTTAGCTCTGTTGTTATCACTGATTTCAACAAGGCATTTGATTTAGTCGATCACAATCTCTCTTAATTAACAAATTCATCACTCTTGTCGTGCGTCCATCAGTTATTTCTTGGAATGCAAACTTCCTTGATGGAAGAGAACAGTGTGTCAGGTATAGGGGACACAGTAGCAAGTGGGTAAAACTCAAAGGTGGTGTTCTACAAGGAACACGAATAGGCCCATTTGGATTTTTTACTTTGGTCAATGACACGGCTACGGATAATGCTCTTACGACATTAAAATATGTCAATGATCTTACCTTGATTGAGACAAGATCACGTGATAAACATTTAGTCATGCAAGGCCATCTTGGCAAATTCAGTCATTGAGTCAAGAAAAAACATGAAGTTGAACCCATCTAAAATAATGTGCCCATACGAAGTTTTCTTTTCTGAAGAACCAAGATGACGATCAAGCTCTTACAATTGACCAAATTCCACTTCAAGAGGTATCTGTATAGCAAAAATACTGGGTGTCTATGACAGTTCAGACCTAAAATGGAGTAAGCATTAAGCAAGCTAACTTTACTGAAGCTCCTCAAACACTTTAAGTGGATTCGTTCGCCCAATGGCTGAATACGCTGCCCCTGTATGACACCCTGGGCTTTGAAGATCTTACTCTTCAACGGATCCAGTATACAAATCAAAAATTTTATAATTATTCTTCCAATTTTAAAATTATTTTCCTATCTTTTTCCCCTATTTCTCTCTCTCTCTCTCGCCGATACAAAATTAGAAATTTCACAATTTTTGTACCAAAGAAACATTTCTCAGCTTAATCCTTTCAGATGGGGATATTTTTGATGGAAACCATCTGAGGGCAAAAATCAGTACTTTCTGGCCCGTATTCTCAAACGATGTTTACCGCTAATAACTGGTTAAATCGCAATTTAAACGCCCGCTAAAATAAACGCAATTCTCAAATCATGGTTAACTTTAAACGCTGTTTAAATTTTAGCCGAACATCGTTAAACATGCCGAAAACGTTGTTAAACTTAGACTTGGTCCGGGGGTAGTTTAAGGCGTGTTTAACTTCACGTTTTCATCAAATGCCTGATATTTTCAGCTCTATATGATAGTCGTGGTTAGACCAGTTACCTCCTTTATTTCTCTTATCTTTCTTTTCCGAGTCCTCAGTTCATTTCTTCTCGTCCATTTTTCCTTTGCTCCTATTTTCATGCTCGTGTTTATCTGTTATAGTATTGAATGATAGCAAGTGCGGCACAACGACATAAAACAGTTTTAAATAGGCCCGGGCTTTTGTCTCCATCATTCAACAAATTCTAAAGCTCCTTGCGTAACGCGACATTCTTGAAATTTACCCGTGGGCTTCATGCGTTGCATTTACAACTACGGAAGGCATTGTCTGGCATATAAATATTGTTCACGCACACGTAATGATATAGGCGAAGATAAGTCACAGTTCAGTGGATGAAGAGGCCACTGCACCCCCACGCCCTGCGTTTAGCAGTGACCTCGTTCACCACTGGTACAGCAATGGTTATCTCATAAAATAATAGTATGTTACTCAAGATACCATACCTGCCAATCCCCCTTTTTAATAGGCATTATCTCTTTTTGTACTATGTTGCAAATTATATTCCTGATTTTTGTATTTTGTACTGTCAGTTAAATCTTAATTTTTTTGCCAGGAAAATCCTGTAATGTTGGCAGGTCTGTGCCTAATTCCCTTCAGTTATTGTCTCAATGATTTATTTATTTAAAGTATCACTTGTGTCTATAATATATTTTCCTAAATACTTCAATTATCATTGTAGTATATATATCACTTATTATTATTAATCGTACTATATTTTGCTGTATCTTGTGATGAACAAAAATAAATATTGATTGATTGATTGATTGATTGATATTGATTGATTGATATTGATTGATTGATTGATTGATTGATATTTACGGCGTTGAAATACAGTGGTTAGCTAAACGACTTGTTAAAATATTTAACCTGCGGTTTTTTTAACAGTGCGTTTAGCTAACCACAGTTTAGGCCTAACCACCGTTTATTTTAAACATCGTTTGAGAATACGGCCCTCTATTTTTTAGGGACAGCTGATTATGTGAAATCTCTTGTTTTAAACCATTACTTGCATGAAAGATCAAGGTATAACTTGTAGCCTAATTATACCGAAATATGCAAATAATGACGTCATCCCAATTGGGTCCAATCCCGGGGGTCCGATATTACCTGTAGTGCAGGTGGTAATGGACACCATTAATTTATTATTTCAAATAAAACAGTGATTAAGCATCTAAAACGCTCAAAAACATATACATGTAGTTTGGGTCATAAATCAATAGTTATACATATTTTCTCATAGTATTTCGTTGATAGGATAGTCTGCATTTATTTATTTATTTATTTTAAAGACAAAAAAGTACTTTGCTGGTTCTAAAAAGCGCGGAATACTTTTAAGCGTCCGATACTACTTGCACCGTTTTCTCATGCATGGGCTTCATTTACAGCCATTCTATCACCTATGGATTACGTGTAACTGATTACAAAATGCACCAGTTAGATTTGAGTGATTCAATATCTTGATAAAATACATACATTTCGGCTCCTTGACAAATTCCATTTGGTTACCCCTGCATTTTATTAAAACCGAATGTTTACATCATAGGGAAAAATTGGGGTCTAATTTTCATATTCGGAGTAAATTTTGTCATCTTCAAGCCAAAATTTAGTCGCATTACAATTGCCACCATGTTAGTTGTTGTAGAGGAGATGAAATGCAACAAAAATGGTGGCATATTTGTGACTGGTTGGTATAATTATTTTGGTTATGATGATGAAGAGGCGAGATATGAGGACCGCACATACCCACATGACTTTCTTTTGTCTGCTTCTTTTTCTCCTTCTTATTCTTTTCTTCTTATTCTACTTCTACTTCTGTTAGCTTCTGTTCTACTTCGTCTTCTCGGTACCCAGATAACATGGAGATATTGGGTCAATATAGGCCCAATATATACTCAATATCGGACCAGTATTGGCTACAGTTATCGGTCCAATATTATTTGCTCATCGGCCCAAAATTGGACCAATATTGGGCCCGGGCCAATGTTGGCACAATATTGGGCCAATTCTTGGTAATAGATATTGAACCAATATTGGGAATATATCAATATTTTTTATTGGCAAAAAAAAATACATTTTCAACCTGCTTTATTTAAATAAATTAATTAAATAATTTGAGCTAGTCAAATAGTTTATTTTTTTTATTGAAATTGGTATTATATAGTATAATATTTTTGAAATATTCTGTTCTGATCAAAACAATCGTCCTTGAGAGATTTTAGCGTATTTCTGTATGTTTTTATTGTTTTCTCACCCTGCTATTTTTAGGCAAACAATTAGCCTTAAGCCAATATTGAGCCAACGTTATCCCAATAATTGGCTCTATATTGGCTGTTGGTCGATTGCCAATATGATGCGCCAATATTAGACCATTAAAGGATGCCCCGGATCTGAAGCCGATATCACATTGCCAATGGAAAACCATAGTGGCCCAATATAGGTAGCCACGTGATGCCGATTCCAAGATTACCGATGGGGAACCATTTGGGCCAATATATGCGTGCTACCTGGGTAGATGCTGCACATCAGGGCCTGGCCATACTTGCTTGCTGCTACTTTTCTGCTCTTCATTGCCAAGTCGCGTCAAGCTCGGCTGAAGCCGGGCTGAAGTATTTTGAGCTGTAGAGGGCGACAAAAGATCACAATTTGTGCGCGTGATCCCAGTGCTCCATTACTTAGCAACCAACGCTGAATATGGTGGAATGTTGAACTGTTGTTTACATTATATTTGTGGGATTTGGATTATATGGCTTTTTACGCCGCCACAGCTAAACAGGTAACGTGGGAATGTTTCTTTACGGCAGAGTATATATGAGAAAAGCTATGTACTCTAATTTATAAAAATCTACTGAAAAAAATGCATTTGCCAAACGTACATGGGATGGATCGAATCCATGGGTTCATACTGTCCACCATGGAAGACAGGGTAGTGAAAAGCACAACACACGTCCACATGTCCACATGGCACATAAGTTGGTTTGTTTACATGCTGTAACTGCCTAAAAGTAGTGAGTTTGAGTGAAACTTAACCTAAATCTCTTAGTTATGCTTAATCCAAATGTACATTGCGAAAGAACACCACTTTTCTTTGATTTTTATGAAAATTTAGCAGTGTATTTCGGGCAAAAGTGTAGTTTAGGACCATATATGGTGGTGGTTAAACACTACTGAAATTACCCCAAAATCGACCCACTAACCTTCAGAAAACCCTCTTCTATCAATGGATGCTTTAAAACACATTTTGTTTTAAAAATAGTGATAGTCCTTAAATGAAGAAAAAGTGCAAAAAACCATTTTCACGCTACTGACATGCCGATAAACACTCCAGATGAGGCTTGCACCGCGTAATTAGCGTGCGCGTATTCTATGCCAAACCACGCTGTTTACCCAATCGGGATGGCTCCGGGTGTCCCTCTAACTTTTGGAACAATCAGGGCTGAGTTACCAAAAGTAGTTCGGCATTTTAATGCGTCTTCACTGGGAACGAGTGTGCATTTTTACTCGCAAAATTATCCCCTTTTTTTTCTACCAAAACCCACTTCTTTCTTTCAGTATTAACCTGTTTCAGTAACGGAATATTAGTTTTATCAATGTAGGTAAGTTCTGATTTTGTTTACATGTTTGGTGTCTTTTAAGGCAGAAATGTTGCCGATTTTTGGCGATTTAAAAGTTGTTTAACCTTGTTGTTTACCCCATAATTTCCCTCATTTTTCAAGCCCTGCCTCTTCCAAAAAATAACCTTGTTCGAAAGTGTTCATGGAGCTATCTAATCTAGTCTGTTGCTTTAAAATGATTAGATTAGAAATATTTCATCCGATATAGGGTTAGGGTCCTAAACTACACTATTACCAATATCATGATATCTAACCATAAACAAGCAGCCACGGCAAATCAGGGCCATGTTGAGGTGTTGATGAAGCTATTCATTAGGTGTGAAATGGCGTGGATGAGTGACCTTCTCTCAATCGTGGTCTAAATATTGTTATAAAATGACTGTCCGTAATTACAGTTCTTTGTATTCAAGTAGTGCTACTCTGTCAAATGAAAGTAAACAGTAAAATGAGGTAAACAAAACATGTCTGTGCAATCCTTGTCGGTCTTTGTGTGTCTGAGGTTTGTACTGAGCAAAGCTAGACACACAATTCGATGGGTGTTGTAGCCAAACGTTACACATACAGGATCATCCCATTCCTGTGTTTTGATCATGTTCAAGAATCAAGACAGACATTCATTTGTACAGACATATACCATTGTGCATGACAGTGTCAGCATGTCTGTGGTATGTTTGTATAAAACTCAGAAATGCAATTGCATGATTGTCATTGTTGTGCCTGAGATGACTGTGACACTGACACACTGTCATTGTCGTGTCTGGGAGAGCTGTCTGTGCCACTGACATACTGCAATGGCCATGGTAGCTATGGTAATAGTCCGAGGTAGAAACGACCAGAAAAAAAAAAATATCAAAAAAATTCAAACTGATTGTCAGTTCGGGGGCAACCACCCCCCACTATGAAATTACGAGATCGTGAATTCAGGTCCCCCGAACTGATGTTTGTTCCTTCCTTCCCTTTTGTTCGAAACTGGTAGAAAGAATATATAATTTGTAGTAGTTTGAGAGGTTGCCTATAACTGGGACTAGGATACAAAGACTTTCGGAAGTTATAGATAACAAGTTATTCTAAAAACTAGTAAAAGAATTCTACGATGTGCAACGTTTTTCTTTGGGCGTACTCGCATCACGGGAGAAGCACTTCCGTATACAATAAAACTGTCGCAGTGCAATCAGTGTAAAATGAATACGCTCCGAAAAGCAAAAAGGTTTCGCAAATATTCGCCGTTTTCCGGAGCTAATAAAAATTGTTATATAATCCTCGCTCGAAAAACAAGGCACACCTTACCTCAGAGGGTCTTTTATCATAATAGATGCATAAATTCATAATGATTAATTCTGAGATACAAAATTCAGGGAATCCGTTCACATATAATTGTAATAGGTTCCCACAGAGACGACAGCGGCAATACTAGCGCCATTACTCACACGTTAAGCAAATTGTAAATGTATATTTTGTTTATTTCTAAGCCTTTTGCAAATCACTGTTGATGATTTGTATTATGGGATGTTTAGCACCAACTTGGGTGAGTAATTTTTATCTGAGTTGTCTTGTGAATTCAGTAATTTGCTGCTACACATTTTTAAGTACACTCTTCTGCAAACCTAAAATAAGAGCGGTCCATAACGAAACGAAAATGTCATTCCGATAAAAAGAATGCGTCTGATTTGCTCGTATCTTTAGGGTTGCTTTGCGAAACACTAAAAACTGTCCTCGATGGCATAGAGAAATATGACATGGTGGCAAACAAGTAGATTTCACAAATCAGGTGTCCATTAAAAAAAATAAAGTACTGATTTTGGCCGCTGAGTGCAGCTTTTCATCACAAACCTCCCCATCAAGATTAATCTGGAAATGTTTCTTTGGGACAAAAATTGTGAAATTTTCTAATTTCATATAGGAGCAAATATAAATTCGCCCTGTTTTATATTGAATAATAAGGCAAATGAAAATCAATTTTTTTCTCTCTTTTAAGACATTTCTTTAGCCAATACAGTTACGAAATCTATGAGTGTCTAGCTATATGAAATTACTATGAATATGACACAATCTTTGGGTGCCTCAAAATCTGTAGCATTTATAATATTTTATTATCAATTAACGAATGGGTTATGGTTTACCTGAATAGACAGTTGATAAGAAGAAATGAAGATTTGTTTTTCTGCGTATATTTTTGTTTTGGAGAACTTGGCAAAAATATAATTTTATATTATTTTTTGCATCCTGGTATATGTAATGAACGATTGGGGTGTTATCACCACTGCAAATTTGCATTTCTTCCATTTAAGTTTCATAAAATCTTTCATTACCCGTGTTTCTAATAAACAAGGCATCGGTAAGCAATTTGTGGACTAGAAACCCTTATTCTGTATTTTGAAAACCTGGCATTTTACTTTCAACAACGAGATAGGATGGATCAACGGCAAAAAAAAAAAAACACAGGTAGGCCTAGAGCAGTACGTTAGCGTCGAGTCAGGCCCGAGTCAGGGTGCAAAATGAATGTCATTTCGATTTTCGTATCAAGGTATGTGGTGCGTATTCAGCGCAGTGCGAATGACGCATTACATCTGGTCAGTGAGCGGGTGTTAGCTAGTACGCGA
Organism: Ophioderma brevispina; assembly: GCA_023653785.1. NCBI lineage: Eukaryota > Metazoa > Echinodermata > Ophiuroidea > Amphilepidida > Ophiodermatidae > Ophioderma > Ophioderma brevispina. Next base: position 22,254 of record JAMKCH010085637.1, read on the forward strand.
ATTACCGTGCGCTCTGCCATGCCTCTGATTCAGCTTCTCATGCATACGGGGTCGCGAGGTGCACCGAGTAATTCCCGTACATAGCAACGATCGCGGCGTAGCCTCTATCTGCACATTTTGAAGGGTACTGCATAAAGTTGTAAACACAACCCCAACAACTTTAAGAAAAAATAATGTACTTACATTTTGAAAAATCTCCGCAATTTCTACATCTTATAAAATATAGAAAAAACATAACTGTACAGAAATTCATAAAATCAAAGAATTTAATAATATTACAAGTTTTTAACTTCTTCTTAGACTCTAAAGAAGACTTCGTCTCGCTCTCGATGCCTCGATGTTTCGCCATCGAGGCAAAAAAGTTTTCTTAAAACTGCCTTTAATCGACTCTTGGGCTCACTGAAAGCTGAACAGGGAACACAATGTCAATGACAAGGATTTGTCAACACAATGGTGGCAGTGCCTTGGCATGATGTCATAACAGCAGAATAACTAACCTCCACCAGCAAGGTTTAATCGCCGTACTAATGTAAAATTGCACCAAAAATTGCGTCAAAACTACACTCGCATTCCTTTGTTAGATCCTCTATTTAACACAAGACATGGGTTGAATCATTATTTTAAATTACAAAAAAAAGAGTTTAGAAAGATTTCGTATGATCGGGGATGTGTGTTATGGCTTTCAATATGGGAGTTTCCGTAACTGACCCATCTGACACATTTTTTTTGTCTGGACACACTTATGAATTCGGAAACCTAATAACGAAAGAAACTTGTGCTTTATCCGTGGAAGGGTTCTGAATCATAAAGTGTGTGAGGTGGGTCAGGTTAAGGAAACAACTCCCCTTAAAACCACGTCTCCATGGTTGACTGTGGGGGAAACCATGGATTGATTCAAGGCTCTGATTTATTCCATTAAAAATGATGGTATCTTGAATATAAAGTTCATATTTTGTCTCATTACCTAATTTAAGGCCCAGCAATATTTTTTTTTTTTTTATTTATGAACAAAATACAAATTTCAAGGTGGTTGGACCAATTGAAGGTATTATATAGACGAACAAAATAGGCTCAATGCACCCATTGGATTACACGGTTTATTCCGTCGAGTATAAAATGTATGATACGACAAGTAAAGATGTACTCCACTTGGTGCACTGAACTGGTGTCGTTTCATTCATTGTCGAATTAAGCCCATTAATACTCATTTTTGCTTTTACCATAATATCAAAGACTGGACAGATCTAACTCAAATTTGTAATCAGATGTTTTTTTGTTGTGATATGCTTCCTTGTGAGGAGAAAAACATGAAAAATTGGACCATAATCGGGTCACCCACTTTTAAGGGGCTTATGATAATCGAGGGGAAACAAAAACAAAACAGGATCAGTGCACCCATTGAATTAAACGCTTTAGTCGTTAACCGTTGTAACCAATGTGTGCACTGAGCCTGTTTTGGTTTTGTCAAATATCATAATAGGCCTTTTAAGGCTTTAAAAATCAAGAACAATTGTTGGTTGTACACAAACTGGGTGGACAGTTGGGGTCTTAAGTTTGATAATTTAACAAAAATATTACATTTGGGGATGCATTTTTTTACAGGTAAAAGGAAGCTATTCTATATCAGTGTGGCAGTAACTATGGTCAGACATTAAAGAGGGCAGCACAGTGGACGTCTGTGAGTGATGGTGGGGAGGGCACGCTAGAATTAACCAGGCTAATGAGCTCTTCGCAACAGTTCATCATGTTTTGTGGAAGAATTCCCGGCGAAACATCCGCAAGAAGCAGCTTTGTTTTTAAATCACACTTCGTTGGCAGACTACAGTACAGGTTTCAGCTTCAGTGGGCGATTATGAAACGAGGTAGAGTTGATTTCAGATTTGCCTCTAAATCTGGTGAAACAATAACAATCCAATATCACACACACACACCACCTCAGGGGTCGTTCCACTAACTGGTTAGGGTTAATTTGCTCGGTTGGTAGGGCAGGAGGTCCCCGGTTCAAACCACACCCCGCGGGGGCAACATGCTGGATTTAAATTTGTGTTATTCTAATTTCTGATTTGATTTGGATTTGATTTGATTAAGGACTATTGATTAAAATTGGAATCCACTCTCCCTGTGGTTCATTTGGACTTGGGCAAACGACCATGAAATACTGTCCTTCGCAACGCAACCTTTAGAGGTACATGTACACGCACTGTAATTGTACGTCTAGTGATGGCCATTAAAAACAAAGCATCCTTCTACTTTTTTCTTGATCCCTTAGTCAATTTACAGTCACTAGTGTTTCAATGCTTGTTTTGTGGTGTGAGTGGCATGTTTGTGTTTGTGTGTGTGCAGTATATAGGTTTGTGTATCAAGTTGAAACCATTCATGTGTTCTTGTTTAACAACCATTTTCCCATCTTGTGTGCTGATTTTCTGCCATCAAGTACATGTTTTGCTGATATTCTTTCTTGCTTGGTGTGGGTATGTATCTCTAGTGAGGATGGAGTGGTTTCCAAGACTTGGACAAGAAGAGCAGCCTCTTCTGAACTTGACAACTAGGAGAGCTTAGCAGCAAGATTAGCATCTCCTCCCTAGAACACTCTGTACTTTTCTCAGAATTGCGTGGAGACAAGAAAATGACAGAAGCGAGGCTATCGTGGAAGGTATTTGTCTATAATTCTACCTAGACTATTATGCCCAAAACAATTTTTTCAAACTCATATTGGGGGTTGGGAACCCGGGTGGGGGGGGCACTCCATCTTTGAAGCGATACTAATGTAGGCTGTTAAGGACCCCCCCTTTCAGCAATCATTGTCACCCAAAGATTTTTTAAAATTTCACCCAAAGACCCCTATTTTGTGCAAATTTTACCACTGTCAACTCCAAAGACCACTATTTTTTAAAGAAAATTTTGCAAAATCTACCCAAAGACCCCTTTTTTTGGAAATTTGGCAAATTTGTCACTAGGAAAACCCCTATTTTTGGGGGCAATTTGGCTTGTCTCACCGTAAAGACTGCCTATTTTTTTCACTCAGACTCCCGAATCCCCTGGGTTTTGAAGCGGGAGCCTTACACCCATATCCATTTCATATGTGAGTGCCGTTCCCCCCTCCCCGAGGTGGGCAAATGACAACTTTTTTCCAAGAGAGTGAATTCTATGGCCATTTTTGCTTCTCTGCAACAGAATCTGGAAGGCTTTTATCCTAAGATGATTTTTGGCATTAGCAAAGTAAGTTTTATAATAGCCTGCTTATTCATAGATCAATATTTGAGTTTTAACAAAAAGTAAATGAACGATTCATCCCATCTTGCAATTCAGGCATATTATCTAAGTCCTGAGAGTTATTCTGATCTTCAAACAAACTCACTCATATAGTCACAATTCATAATTTGGTTTTCTTACAGCAAACCGAGACCCTGTAGCCAAGATGCTTGGTGATGGGTTTGCTACAAGTGGAAAGGTGATGAGAACTCTACACTCCGTCCCCCTAGATCAGACTGCAAGGAGGATGGGGAGTCAGCTGCCGATCTGCAGAGCAAGCTTAGATTGCTCTTACTGTCACAACAGTTTGATATGCAGTTAATGGACCAATACCTCAATGTAAATATCACAGTAAGTCACCATTGGCATGATGTTGCCACATTTACAGACACCTATCAGTGATCTATCTGAAAGAGTCAAAAATTTGAAATTTCCAAAATCACTTATGTAAATTTTCATAAGTGTACTTACACTGAAGAATTGACAGAAAAGGAAGAAAAACGGCAGTGTCAAAGGATAGAATCTCCATTCAGTTACGTGTGTAGTAAGTGTCCGTTCGGAAGTAATGACTAAAATTTTCTGAATTTGGTCCTTATTAGGTTAGCTTCTGGTCCTAATCATTTGCAGGTATGTGAGATACATTTGTGATACAAACATGCACAAATTCTGATTTTTGATGATTCTTTTTTGATTTTCTGATTTAGCAAATCAACTGATAGTGCCTTTTACTGTACCTTTCATTAAAGCATTAATAGTATATGTTTTGACAGAGTGCCCCTAATCTTCAAAATTTAAGATTTTTTCACAGTTGTGTGTGCATTTGTCTCGTAAACTATACCTGCAAGTGGCAATGCTCAAATTCGTATTTGTTCATAAATAGCGATGTTTGTAATTAGAATTGAGATCCCATTTGTCAAGTTTCTGTCTGTCCATTATAAAATAGTGCCACCTCATGATAATGACCTCTAACTTGACTTGCCTAAACCAAGGGATGAGCAATGATGGTTACATGCACTATTTCCCGGTTTTTCATATTGTGCCACAGCCACTGGTTGAATTATTATCAGGTCCATTCTTTTGCGAAACATGAGACATTTTGAAAGAGTTCCGGGGGGAGGTGCAAAGTTTGTAGGCAATTTCTGGAAAACAGAAAAGCAAGGTGTTCACATCCTTGACAGAATTTTTACAGTGTATCTAGCATGTTTTCGACACAAATTCCCAAGCACAGACCAGGATTCAGGCATGGTACTTTAGGCTTTGTAGTAAGATATTGATTCTGGCAAGTGAAAGATGGATTTCCAGGATTAGCACATGTACATCGCAATTGGTCTGTGAGCTGCTGGACAACATTTATTTTCAAGTGTGGTAAAATAACTGCGGGCAGAATGTCAGCATCCCTCCTTGTTCCAGAAATTGCCAAAACTGCCAAGAATGTAAACACCAAATTGTTTTTCAAACCTTGTGGAAGTGATTTCAGTAAGGTTCCTTTTCATTAGTCAAGTTTTTTTCATGCCATTAGTTCCCTTTAAAGCAGACAAATTGATTCAGAACCTAGCTGCATGCATCAGCGGTACCAAGCATCAGATCATTTAAAGACTCAAAACAGCAGGCCGTGCAGTAGATTAAAGGTGCATTTGGCAACCCTTCGCACCCCCATATTGTTTAGGTTTCACTAGATATCCGTGATAATTTCCAAAATTCTAGTTGATTCTGATGATTGTATCACAGTGCCCCATAGGCCATGAGGTTAGTTTAGTCATTGGACGAAGCTGTGGAATCACAAATGCCCTTTTAAATAATAGTCCATTTCTCTACCTCTGGCAGTGATGTCATAACCATGACGCAGCTTTTTACGCCACGTCAAGATGTGGCCATCTGTGCACACGTGTAAAAACGCTGTTGCTTTTAAAAGCCCGTGCAATACGGTTTACTGGTTCGACGACCATCACACCCGCACTGACGTCACTACAAAACGGAGGTAGGCCATAGAGTGATACAAGGTCTTGACCCGGGTCTCTTGCTTACACAGTGAAAGTTATACCACTTGGCCACAGATTCTGTGCTTGTGTAGATTATCAAAGCCTTAATCTACAGAGTTTCAAGTGCCGTAAGGTATTGATTGAGGAGGATGTTGGCCTGAGAGCATATTCTATCAGAACTGTGGACTTAGCCCCCAAACTCAAATAATACATGGGGTGATCAAGTAATATAATACCATTATCTATGGATCATGTAGGGTATAATTATAAAGACTTAACTAACTGACGTTGGCAGTAAAGACAAAACTTCACAATCTCGAACCTGATTTCTCTTGCTTACCATCAGCGAAAGGTAACACCAGACCCAGGGATGTGCTTGTGTGGAGATTAAGTTAAATCAGCACTAAGTGTAGAAAGTCTGTAAATCATACACAGTTTCGACAAATCTAAACAAAAATTTAAACACATGGAGTGTGTGTGTTTGGTTTCCCCATATACAGAGAGGTGCGCTTGACACCACAACACATCAACAAAAGAAGTCCGCTTGCTGCAGTCTTTTGCTGGAGATGATGCAACGTGTGCTCTAGAATCCATCAAATTCACATCCGATTATGAGTTTGACAATGGTTGCAGGGCACCGCCTTGGCGTCAAGTCCACGGTGACATTTGCTATCTGCATATCAAACCATTAGACTCGGAGGAGCTGTCTGTAACTGCTAACACTGCTGGTGTCTATAAAAATAAGGTTGGTATACTGGTTTGTAATAATGTTCTGCAATATGCATATTGCATGTATAGTCCAAGTCACAGAAGTGTGCTATAGTTCACATGCGCGTAGCCAGGATCCCACATCCGTAATTACATGTTGATCGATTTTCGTGACACTTGCATACAGTAGGCCTTAGAAGTGTCCCACGTGTTGGTGAACTTTGTGGCCTTGGTGACCTCATGTGACCAATCACAAACTGTGACGTCTAACTACACATGCCTTCGGTGAATGCTGTATTTTATTTCTTAAAATAATACACCAAATCAGTGGTTTATAATGTTTGTTAATAATTGTGAAGCTTACTAAAGTCATCTGAATTTGTCTTCTTATGCAATTACCTTAGGGAGTTGAAAGAGAAGGGGAAGAAAGTAACTTTGAAAAAGAGGGAGAGACCTACAAAGATCTTGTCAGTCTTCTGTCAGCAGCTAGTCCAAGGTTCCGTGGCCAGATCACAAGCAAGGAGTTTGCATTGCATGAAGAGAAGAAAGCTGAGCTTATCATAGCGTATAATGAAGATGCTGATGATGAGGATGACTATGGAGAGAAACCACCTGAGAAAGGAGAAAAAGGAAAGGAAGAAAAAGAAGAAAAGACTGTCAAGCAGCAGGTAGGGACTGGGTCAAGACAACAAAGTATTTATTTTAAAGGGGCATTTCGTGATCCACAACCTCGTTATTTTTTTTTTTTTTTTTTTTTTTTTTTTACAGAAATTACAGCACAGGGGTCTATGGGACAGTGGGAAACTTAAGCAATTGCTCATAACACAAAACTGCAAGATCAGGATCAACTCAAACTTTGTGAATAAGCTTTTCTCAACAATATCTAGTGAACAATGGATAAAACAGAAGGTGCTGGAAAATCACGAAATGCACCTTTAAGGAAGATTTTGATCCAAAGCTACTTCCTTGGTACGGTAAAATCTATGGTGTGGCCATTTTAGTGAGCCGGGTCACTTGTGACCCTGATAGATTTATTAGCAGTCTTTATTTGCGCACTTGAGCCGTGCGACATGACACGTTATTATATAAAGACGCTTGGACCAGGATCACTAAATGGCTGCGTCATAAAATCTACTTTTGTGCCCAACTTTTTATGGTATATTGAGGAAAAACAGAGAAGAAATTCAGTGTCTACTAAAAAGTAATAAGGTAAATACAATTTGTATTATACAATTTTGTTATTTAATATGTACTGTTTCAAGCAAAAAGGTTTTAATAGTGTGCTCAAGTTTGTGTGTTTTTTTACCTGGTGGTTGTTATTTGGTTTGATTTTGGTGGTTGATCTGTCGTCAAACAAGAGAACCAAAAGAAAGAAATCAGCTGCCAACACCAAAGAAAATTACATGCCAACACTGAATGGAAGAATGACAGCGGCCAACAAAGAGAAATCTGGCCAGAAAAGGAAAAGAAAGACAAGCCAGAAAAGAGAGTATCAAGACAAACAAGGTGAGAAACAAATAAGGTCATACACCAGTCACTGGGCAAATGATACCCCCCCCCATTCACAACTGTTTCAAGTCTGCCAAGTACGCTACCCCACCTTGTACCCTTCCAGGTGCTAACAGGGTTTACACTGTTGCCACCAGTATTTGGTAAGTAGTACCAAGTCCCCTGGAGACCTCCAGGATGTACTCTGCTACTGACTGCATAGTAGGCAAAAATTATAGGCTTATAGATGGCACAAATATTCTGTTGTTTTCATTTATAGGCATCACCCAACCCCTTACTCTTTTTTTATTTCTAATTAGTTTAGTGAAAGAAAACCCAAGACACTGCTCTAGAGAAGATTATCTGAGAGCTCCACAGAGAGTGAGAAGAGGAGAAGAAGAAACATCCGACAGGAGGACAGGAGCAGAATTCGACCTCCATCAGAGTATTGGAAGATACAGGAAGCTGGTCAAGATCTCAAGGTAATTAGAACTACCGGAGTTGGCAATACTATAGTAACCTTACAAATCCCTTGAACATGTTAGAGTTAGGCCATCGTGATCAATTATAATTCAGATAGTTGTAATTCTAATGACTTAGGTCATCATTCATGTGAAGTGAATTTGAATAAGTCAACAATTTTGGCAAATTGTATAATACAGCATGTTGGTGTTCCCATTGGAGGTTGAATGTATTTTTCATATCAGAATTTGGGTGGAATATAAACACCCACAGACACATTAATTTATTCTAATCTTCCACATTAATTCAAGGACACTTAATTTGATGACAGATTTTTGCCCAAGAAATAAACCTATCCGCAAGTTCTATTCTAAGGGCTGTTTGCATGATACATACTATTATAATACTCCATCTATAATAATAAGAAGAAGTGGTGGCCTCTACAAAGAAACAATACAACTTAGAGCTTAGAGCTCCTTAAGAGTCCATTTCCTACTTGGTGACATGACATTAGACTTCCATATAATATCAACTTATTGCAATCATTCCGTGCTTGTCCGTTTCTTTCCCCTTTACTAGAATAATGTTTACATAATGTCACCCATTGAACTTTGACCTACTGTACTTTTTGTCCCTATGCAGGGTGGTAACCTACTCTACAGTGATTGCCTGTGTGCTATGTATGGACTTCATCTCGGCCAAGAAACCTGTCAGCTTGCCATCCGCGAATGTGCGGTCTGAAGTGCTCATCAACCCCTAGAAGACGAAATTAAATGCAGGTAATGGTGCATAGTCCAATTTTTCCGATTTTATCGGAAATATCCGATTTTTTTACATTTCTGGGATTAAAATCCGATGTTCTATATTTTTTCAGATTTTTTTACTTTTTCCGATTTTTAATTGTTTGAAATCGTAGATTGAGATTTTTTTAACGGAAATTCTTGTTTAATCATAATCTGATCTTCCTCAGACTCTGATGCACTCAAAAGTACATCGGGACATTGGTATATTAAAAGGTTGCGTACATCGCGATTTTTGTATAAGAGACTAGCATAAATCAAAGCATGTCACCCTGGCATTCAAGCTTGCTCTATCGGAAAAATACAGACGAAGTTAATTGAACACAAAAAGAAAAAAATAAAAAACTTAAAAAAAGCAAAAAAGAACAATTTTTAAAAGACATCGAGAAGTAAAGGACGTTCAATACGTTACGCACATAGAAAGCGATAACTTTGCAGTTTACTAGAGACAACTCATTTGGTAGTGTTGTAACAGTGTGTACGTGACGGCAATCTTTCAAAATTGATCCTTGCTGCAATTTTGAAGGCTATTGCATGGTTGACTGCTTAGTACTATCACCGAGCAAGGACATGAAACTTCAAAGGAAAAGCCCAAACGTTCTGTTATAATAATCATATGTTTACTTTGGCCTTTTAATACTTGAAAGTTGAATTTGATCAACCAAGCATGAGTAGTAGTGATATGATTTGGAGTCCCAGACTAAGGCTTTAGCCCCACTCTGCACATTTACAGTTATTTTAACTCTTGTGGAGATGATATTTTACTCCAGAAATGTCCTTTTTCTGGAGCTCTAAATGTGCAGGAACCCTCTGGCTTCGAGGGGCTTCGCCACCCTCGACCCCCACCGGGCCGTTGCCCCTGGCCCCCCAGGTCCTTACGCGGCCCCTGCACCCCCGGCCGTTAGGGGCGATACTCCTCCGGGTCGCTTCGCTCCCCCCGTTCGCATTTTCAGATTGTTTTTTTTCCAACCCCATTGCCATTCGGGGTGCATACATGGTATAATAGATCTTCCATCCTTTGTGCAAATAAACTTGAAATTAAATAAATGTGCAGAGTATTTGAAAGAAATGAAAATACACGTTCATTAATAATACGAATAATAGGCCTATACAACCATTCTCATACCTGCCAACCGTCCCTGTTTTAGAGGAATCATCCCTTATTTGAACTTCCCAGATACCAAAAAATAGGGATATCCTGATTTTCGAAATTTCAAACAAATCTTGAAATAATTGTCAGAAAAGTCCTGAAGTATTTTGGGGGCCCTGAAGCTCTTCCTGCAGCTTAAAAATGCTAAAACCCAGTAACTTCAGGAGACTCTGCCCCTTGTACTCCACTAGAGGCCCTGAAGTGGGAGCAGAAATAAATACCACACCCTAAGGGCTTATGTGATGAGGTGTTCGAATCCTTTCCCTAATATACATTTGCATACATTTACAAAGTAATTTGCAAAGGCAAAATTGGCGTAAAGTAATGCGCCTAATGGCTGCATGTGAATGACCTTTTTGGTGTTGTATGTACGTGATAACTGGGGTCATCCGATTCAGAAAACGTTGATTTGAAAAGGTGTATAGTACTCCCTAGGTATTTTGATCTTTCAATATTTTAAAGTCAAAATAAACAAAAGTGCATGATATAAATTACTATTTATCATTTCTTGTCAAATTGTAGATTGCCATTTCAAAAAAACTTCAGTATGTTTTATACAGAAAATTATTTATTGTATGCCAGTTGTTATCATTGTGCCTGATAACTTTCAGATTGGATCACTGAAAATCCTGAAGGAGATCTCCAAAAACACCCAGATCCGGCGAGCCATCGCTGACCTTGGTGGTCTGCAGACTATGGTGGCAATCCTTAAGGCTTCCAACAAGGATCTGAAGTGCTTGGCTGCTGAAACCATAGCAAATGTTGCTAAATTCAGACGGGCGAGGAGGACGGTCAGGCAGCATGGAGGCATCAGGAAACTGGTGAGAATGCAGAGAGTTACTTTTTTTGTGCCCAGTGCCCTTTAGCTATTGGTTAAGATATTTTTAAAAAATAGTGTGAGCCAGTAATCTAAGTTAATTAAATGGCTGTCTTGTAATCAAGTATCTTATTTTGTTTAGAACAATTCCAATTTGGAATAAGATCTGAAAATCTTTCCAGCAAGCTTTTGTGTCATGTACTTGCAAACCATCACATGAGGTTTACTTTGATAGTATGTCAGTGTGTCTGTGTGTGGTAAAAATCAGGGTTGTTGCCTGACCATTTTTAGGACTGGGTAAAGCGTAGTGAATGTAGTGAACAGAGAGGTTTTTCAGGGGAATAAAACAATGACTCAAACACTAATTTTTTTTTTTTTTTTTTTTTTCTCGAGTCATTTCACCAAAAGGTAACAATTTTTTTTCAAGTTATTTTTGGCAAGCTGGTGGTGGCCAAAATTAAGGGTGGACTGGTGCAGTTTTAGTCGTCTCTTAGTGATCGCGATATTCGGCGGGGACATATTTTACGCATCGCGTAAATACGAGTTCGCCTTGTTAAAAAATAGTGAGAGCCAGTAACCTAAGTTAATTAAATGGCTGTCTTGTAATCAAGTATCTTATTTTGTTTAGAACAATTCCAATTTGGAATAAGATCTGAAAATCTTTCCAGCAAGCTTTTGTGTCATGTACTTGCAAACCATCACATGAGGTTTACTTTGATAGTATGTCAGTGTGTCTGTGTGTGGTAAAAATCAGGGTTGTTGCCTGACCATTTTTAGGACTGGGTAAAGCGTAGTGAATGTAGTGAACAGAGAGGTTTTTCAGGGGAATAAAACAATGACTCAAACACTAATCTCTCTGTTTGGGCAGCGAATGGAAAGGTTTTTCGGTAAAAAACAAGGAGTTAAGTGACTCAAACAATAAAGGATGACCACAAGCTTGAAATAATTGTCAGAAAAGTCCTGAAGTATTTTGGGGGCCCTGAAGCTCTTCCTGCAGCTTAAAAATGCTAAAACCCAGTAACTTCAGGAGACTCTGCCCCTGTGTACTCCACTAGAGGCCCTGAAGTGGATCAGAAATAAATACCACCCATAAGGGCTTTTGTGATGAGGTGTTCGTGACACATACACTCTGATATCTGGGTTCTCAATGTTGGCAGGTATGCATTCTCCCAAAACACTGTTGCCTATTATTACATAATCATCAAGAAATTGTCAGAATTATTTCCCTAATATACATTTGCATACATTCACAAAGGTATATTTGCAAAGGCAAAATTGGCGTAAAGTACTGCGCCTAATGGCTGCATGTGATGACCTGTTGTTTGTATGTACGTTTATGGGGTCATCCTATTCAGAAAACTTTGATTTGAAAAGGTGTATAGTACTCCCTGGTATTTTGATCTTTCAAATATTTTAAAAGTCAAAATAAACAAAAGTGCATGATATAAATTACTATTTATCATTTCTTGTCAAATTGTAGATTGCCATTTCAAAAAAACTTCAGTATGTTTTATACAGAAAATTATTTATTGTATGCCAGTTGTTATCATTGTGCCTGATAACTTTCAGATTGGATCACTGAAAATCCTGAAGGAGATCTCCAAAAACACCCAGATCCGGCGAGCCATCGCTGACCTTGGTGGTCTGCAGACTATGGTGGCAATCCTTAAGGCTTCCAACAAGGATCTGAAGTGCTTGGCTGCTGAAACCATAGCAAATGTTGCTAAATTCAGACGGGCGAGGAGGACGGTCAGGCAGCATGGAGGCATCAGGAAACTGGTGAGAATGCAGAGAGTTACTTTTTTTGTGCCCAGTGCCCTTTAGCTATTGGTTAAGATATTTTTAAAAAATAGTGTGAGCCAGTAATCTAAGTTAATTAAATGGCTGTCTTGTAATCAAGTATCTTATTTTGTTTAGAACAATTCCAATTTGGAATAAGATCTGAAAATCTTTCCAGCAAGCTTTTGTGTCATGTACTTGCAAACCATCACATGAGGTTTACTTTGATAGTATGTCAGTGTGTCTGTGTGTGGTAAAAATCAGGGTTGTTGCCTGACCATTTTTAGGACTGGGTAAAGCGTAGTGAATGTAGTGAACAGAGAGGTTTTTCAGGGGAATAAAACAATGACTCAAACACTAATTTTTTTTTTTTTTTTTTTTTTCTCGAGTCATTTCACCAAAAGGTAACAATTTTTTTTCAAGTTATTTTTGGCAAGCTGGTGGTGGCCAAAATTAAGGGTGGACTGGTGCAGTTTTAGTCGTCTCTTAGTGATCGCGATATTCGGCGGGGACATATTTTACGCATCGCGTAAATACGAGTTCGCCTTGTTAAAAAATAGTGAGAGCCAGTAACCTAAGTTAATTAAATGGCTGTCTTGTAATCAAGTATCTTATTTTGTTTAGAACAATTCCAATTTGGAATAAGATCTGAAAATCTTTCCAGCAAGCTTTTGTGTCATGTACTTGCAAACCATCACATGAGGTTTACTTTGATAGTATGTCAGTGTGTCTGTGTGTGGTAAAAATCAGGGTTGTTGCCTGACCATTTTTAGGACTGGGTAAAGCGTAGTGAATGTAGTGAACAGAGAGGTTTTTCAGGGGAATAAAACAATGACTCAAACACTAATCTCTCTGTTTGGGCAGCGAATGGAAAGGTTTTTCGGTAAAAAACAAGGAGTTAAGTGACTCAAACAATAAAGGATGACCACAAGCTTCCTATTCAGCTGCTAATAGTTCTTCATTTCATGAACAATCTAGGGATTTTTTTACTTAGGGAAAGAAATTTGTGCCAGGCAGTGAAGCTGAAATTGACCATAAGCACCGAGCGGAGATTTAAGGACTGGGTGGCTCCACCCGGTGCCACCCGGCCCGGTGACAACCCTGGTAAAAATGTTAACCGTACACTTATTGAACTTGTACTCTTGTAGGCATGACCAATGAACTTCATATCGATACTGGTAATAAGAACACAGTGTGCAGAGTGACAGCATTCTGTTTACAGGGAGATGTATGTATTTTATTTTTAATATTAATTTATTCTAAGCTTGTTTCTTGCACTTAATAATAATGGTATATAATATAATAAAATCATTAAAAAAAGTAAAAAAAAACTCTATGATTAATTTTAATTTTAAACTCTAAATTACTAATGTTAGTACCAGATGATGTCAAATAGCATAGTGTTTCATTGCTTAGTTATTATTGCTTGATCCTCCTAATGAAAGTAGGAAGAGATCAAGCTCTTTAGAATTTAAAATCACAGGACATCATTTCTCATGATTAGAACATCTTCTTAATATACGTTACACTAAGTAACAAAAAAATTAAAACTAGGCAAAAAAACAGCGCTTTGCCAGGGGTTATCTGACTAAATTGCATGTCATTTTTCAGGTCGGCTCCTACTCGACGGTGCCCCAATAGTTCAGTCACTTACAACAAGTGACAAAGAGAAGAAGGGGAGGGGCTACGATGCTGGTGGGCACTTGGCATGTGGGAGTGCAGTAAGAGTACTAAAAATAAGCAGGCAATCGGCACAAGCTGGGGAGGCATCCCGTTGCTAGCAGATTGCTGAAGTCGAACCATGACGACAGGCTTATTCCGTGGTAGCACGTCTACAAGGAATGTGCTTCTCGACGGGTTAGTTATTAGGACAGAGAAGACTTTTCTTTGTACTGAGGACTGTGAACCCAGCATTTTAAGCATAACTCCCTTTTATTAAATAAATAACGTATGTGTTTTTTATTTGGTTGTTGGAGTTTTTTTTGTCTATTTAATTAAAATAAAAATTAAACCAAAGATACAATTAACTAAAAATGAATGAAAATAAACGAGTAATACATTTGTATCTATGCAAAATACACAGAAAAGCTACCAGACTTGCAATTCGGACGACGGGCATATGGTCGAAGATCTGGTCAAAAACCTGAGCGGAGAAATGGAGAAAATCAAGAATTTCAAAATGCATTGTGCACGTGCTATATTCAAGTGTGCAGAGTGAGGAAGGCAACAAGAGATCTTGTAAAGAGCAATATGGTGGACTGGACCCCTTGGCAGCACTGCTGACTGCAGGCACAGAAAACAAAAGAACTATTAGCAGCAGCCACGGGGGCCATCTGGTAAGGTGCCAATGAGGCCGAAAAATGTGACGAGGTTTAGGGACTTGAAGGACTAGTTGAGGCGGCATTGTCACTATTCTCAATGATCAACCTGAAGAGGGTATTATTTTGCGGGGGCAGGGGATGCCGTGTGGGATCTAGATTGGCGGGCGAGGCATGGGAGGGGGGCTGGCTCCTGGGGGTGGGACGGGGTGAGAGGCGGAGGACGGGACGGCAGGGGGGGCGGCGGGGGACCGCAGGCGTGGGGCGGTGGCAGCGCGGGCGGACGGGGTCTGGAGTGAGGGTGTAGGGGGGGGAGGCGGGCGGACCAGGGGCATGCACCGTGGGGGTGGGGGGGGCGGGGGGTGGGGGGCGGTGCCGGCGAGTGCTGGGCCTCGTGGGGGGTGGCACCGGGAGGGCCGCGCGGGGGGGTGGGCAGGGAGGTGGGGGAGGCGGGAGGGGCGGGAGTGGAGGGGGGGGAGGAGGGGGTGGGGGGGGGGGGGAGGGGCGGAAGAGGGGGGGGGTGGGGGTGGGGGTGGGGTGGTGGGCGCGGCGGAATTGCTCGTTTTGTTGTTTTGTTTTGTCAGTGGTTTTTTTGGTTTTTCGTTTTATTTTTTTAAATCTTTTTTTTTTGTGTTGTTTGTTTATTTTTTCTTTTTAAAGGATGGTGCAATTTGGGTGGACTTGGGAAATGCATTTGAATTGTTCTCCATAATCCACGTTCGTTTATGAGCAGTATACATGCTTCTGCTTTTTCAAAAGTTAAAGCACCGATTGCAATTTTTTCAGTCATTTCATTTGGTATTTTCTGGTTTTTCATGAGATAAGTCATAGTGAACCTAGAGGAGGGGAGACTGTGTTTCAGTTGAAAATGTTCATTTTAGGGTCAGTCCAATGTAATTGAAAGACCTTAGTCAGCTGATTTGTGTGTCTGTCTATGTTTGTCTGTGTGCGTGTGTGTGTGTTCAAACATTTAAGAGGGAGGACAGAGGACATGTGTTCCGCACAATGACTAATTTGCTTTCCCCCTGTCTTTGCAGTTGTCTGCCCTTAGGTACTACCACATTGTAAATATCTTTCTAGACATAGTTAAATCCTGATACACATCCATGGTTGTTCTGAGCAGGGACATTCGGGGGGGACATATATTAACAAATGGCCAAATTCACTGACACTTGTTTATCGTGTAGTAAACAGTGACTATCTCCATGTTTAGATGATGTGTACTGTTTAAATCATTACACTGAACTGATTCCTTACCACCAATGTTGACTGAATATAGGGGCATTTCCTCTAAGAAGTGTGGGAGAAGGTGCCCCAAAGATAGATACATTTTAGCAACCCTAAAAGATGAAATGGCCTCGAACCAGGACCCCAGTGTACACCCGTGTCTACCATAGCTCTGCCTCAATTCCGTTTTGGCCGCATTACCAAACGGGCGCGGTTATCGCAGCTCTGGCATTAGCAGCCAAATTACACTGAGATTTTGAGACTGGGACCTAGTGTAGTCTCATAGCGGAATTAACTCCTACTACTGATATCCATCAACTATCGGATTATTACTGGATATATAGGATTTATAGCGCTCGATCGGACGGGTAAATATAATATAAAAGAATTTTTAAATATTTTTAATCTTCTTTTTATAGTATCCTTTTTTTTGCCGCCGATTTGCGAGTTGCAGTGATCTGGTGTGCGGGAGGGAAAAATAAGGTAACCAAAGGCAGCCAGTGGACGGCACATGTTGAGCTTGGATGCCTTTGTCTATGATGTGAAGTTTGTTATGTTATTGTTAGCGGGCTTGCTTCCTAACAATAATTGGTCTTGGTGTGTTGTATTATTTTATTATTATGATTGTGGTTAGTTTAAATAAAAACATGTCAAAAAAGGTTTGGTGACAAAATTGTTTAAACCGTGGTGGAGATCAGTTACGAGGTGGTTTGTGTCATGACGTTTGCGTACCGGGAAACCTCCACGGCACGCTTGTATTTTTCTGTACGGTTTTGCGCACGCTATTTCATTCTAGAAAATCAACGCTCACCCCGGTTCTATGGGCACAAATTGCGTTCGCTGCCCTGCCGCCATTCATGAGTGGGACCCCCATCCTTTATGTGTCGAGCACAGGGCCCAAATGTTCCCGCACCGACCCGGTGCCGCCTCTTTTGGTCTTGGACTTGTTCGGCAATGTTCAATGGGCGACCAATGAGGATGGGTACGCCGCTCGTGTTGCAGCTACGGGAAAAGTCGGTCTCGGCGGGCTCGGTCCGGGGGTTCATCAAAAGCAGCGCTGCGTGATTGGGTGCTCCTGAAGGGTGGGGCTGGTAGTCTCTCGGCTGTACTTCGCGGCCTGGCGACGCGGGACGGTCTTCGGGCCTCCTCTCAGGCGCGCCACCGGCCGCCTGGGCCTCGCTCTGGTTCAGCCCTAGGGGATGCTCCGGTGCAGGCTAGCGCGGTCCGCTCTGCCAATCCCCCTGGGGGGTTGGTGGCTGCAGGCATCTCCGGTTAGTAAGTAGTGAGTGGTGAGGTTGCTGCCCTGGCATTCCCAGGCTTAATCCATCGTCGCAGTTGTCCACACCTAGCGTGGTTTCGGTCCGGTTGTCTCGGGCACGTCAACCCGCTACTTCGGGGTATGGGTATGTCTCGGCTAAAACCTGGGGTTTGGCTTCATGTCTACCCTTTGCGGAACGCCACCGGTGTTGAATACGCTCGCTGCACCCCGCGTGGCTAGCCTTGCTAGTCATGCAGTGCCTTCTCAGCTGGCGCCCCACGCCGTCCGGGCCCTCGGTGGGTTTCGGGCGTGGCGCGTGGTTTGGCTACCCGATGGGTTGCCTCGCAGGATGTGCCCCAGCTGACTAGGGTTGGCTCAGGCCTCTTACGCGGGGCTACGCCTGCTGCGGTAGGTAACTAGTGCTGGCTTTCAGGCACCTGTTCTCCGCGGCGGGGTCAGGCCTATGGTGGTGGGGTACACGGTGGGTGCCCCTGCCTCTGCGTTCCTGCGGGGCATGCTTCGTGGCCTGCCCTGGCGGGGACACAGTAGCCCGCCGCAGCCTACTTCTCAGGTTAAGCTTGCTTCCCAGACGTGGGTACCCACCCCAGTCGAGCGGGACTGCTGGGGCGGGAACAGCCTGGCATGGGTCTTTCGACCGGGCTTCCGCTCGTGCGAGAGCCCCTCCAGGCTATAATCACACCGCGCCTCCGCCGTCGGCTGCCCAGCACCTGGCACCAGGTGCTGTCGAGGCTGCTTCCGACCCGCTTTTGAGCGGGGCATTTGCGCCACTGCTTCAGCAGTTTGTCTCCTTTCTTGGAGCGGGTAAGCCTGGTACCGGGCCGGGGGAGGGCGGTGTTTTTTTTGGGGTGTGACCCGTCCATACCCCCCCTTCGGTACGTGTCTGGGACTTGGGGTGTCGTCCCCACACCTTTTCGGCCTGTTACCCTCGATCAGGGTCGGGCTGGGTGCAGTCGTAAACCTTATGGCTCCTGCGGAAAAGAAGAGCGCAAGGGGGATTGGGAACGGAGGGGGAGGCAATCGGGGGTCGACGCAAGGAGTGAGTCGTGGCCCGCTCGCCCCTGGCCCCTCCGACTCCAGTCCGCTGTTTCAGGTCGCACCGTCCCTCTCATGACACTCCTACCGCGCAGACTTCCGACGATTGTTTTCGTCGAGAGGACAGCGCTGGCGGCTGGGACTCGGGCTCGGAGGAGAGTCAGCTTGGGTGTGATACTCCTTCGGCAGCCGTCGACGTCCGCGAGCAGTCTTCAGAGAGGGAGGAGGTGGATTCTCCTCCCCGCGTGCACCCTCACAGTGCTGCGCAGGCGGTCCTTGAGAGTCTCGCCCGCACCCACCGGCCTCTTGCGCAATGAGAGGCTGTGTTGCGGAGGAGTGAAAGCTCAATCTGGGGCTTCGCCGGATCCTAGACCCTCCCGGAACGTAGTCCGGCGTGCGCTTGCCCACAGACGTGGTTTCTGTGGAAGCGCTCGCCGGAGAGGTGGTCACTCAGAAGCTCTCTTGTACCGGTGAAAACTTTCGAGCAGGACGTTGAGAACTGTCCGTAAGGGGACTTCAACTCCGCTTCCTGAGGACTCCGACCATTGATCTCGACCTAGCAGCCAATTTGCCAACGGGCCCAAAGGGCGCTCCGAAGCCTCTCCCCCTTCTGGGAGGACCAGTGGAAAGACATAGACGATGGCGGTGACTCTGGTATCAGATATGCGCTTTCTC
Organism: Ophioderma brevispina; assembly: GCA_023653785.1. Lineage (NCBI taxonomy): Eukaryota > Metazoa > Echinodermata > Ophiuroidea > Amphilepidida > Ophiodermatidae > Ophioderma > Ophioderma brevispina. The sequence continues at coordinate 41,220 of JAMKCH010085637.1, forward strand.
TATGGTTCTCGCCACGACCTCAGATACTCAATGGGCGAGGGTGGAGTTTACTCCTCGGAAGCCTCCGAAGCTTTGACTGTTCTAGCCTCGCTAGTGACTCGGCAAAACGGACGGCTTCGGAATTTTTTGTCTCGTGGCGCGTCGGCGAAGCAGTCTTGCGACGCGATGAGAACGCTGCTTCACTCTGCGCACCTGAGCGCCTGATCTTGCATCTGGAGGTGCTCTAAGACCAGTCGCCGAGTCGCGGGGCGTCCTCTTTGGGGGTTCGTTCAGTGTGATCACTTGTGCATGCCAACCGCGCATTATCACCAGAGCTTCGCGTCCGCGCCATCTACCATATTCTCTTACCCTTCAGTTACTCTTGTGCATTTCTTTCACCCACCCCTACCTCACCCGCTTTCCCCCTCTTCTCGCTCCTGCTCACACAAGTGACTCCCACTTCCCATTCCTGCACCTCGGACGCCTCACTTTATTGTATCTCTCAGCGGGGACGCGCGTGGAATCGAGAGCAGGCGCTCAAAGAAGCTCAGACGAAGATCCCTCCGGGAAGATCTTCGGTAAGAAGAAGAAGAGCGCTCGCGCTCCTCTTCTTCTAGTCGTGCCGCCAAGCAGGCGCCGACACCGCCTCAACAACCCAAGCAGGCCCGCCGCAGCCCCGGCTAATTCTTCTCAGAAGTTCCGGGGCCAAGCGGAACGGCTCGTCCTCCTCCCAAAAGCACGGCGCCTGGGAAGGGGAAAGAAGAAGCCTTAGTTCCTGAGGGCACGGCGGCCGAGGGGCTCTCCTCCGGGAGGGAGCCTACCAGCATTCCCGGTGGGCGGCTGCGCTTAAGTTCTTACGTGCGGGATGGCCAGCCATGTTCTCCAGAACAGTGGGTACTGACAGCGGTGGTGGAATGGTGGAAATGGCGGGGGTTATCGAAATAGAATTCACCGCAAAACCCCGGGCGACCTTCCCATCCCGAGACCGACCCCCCCCGGGGGAGCCGGAAGAGCCAAGTTCTTTCTGGCCGACTCGGCGGGGTGCTCAGCGCTCTGGCGAAGGGGCCAGTCCCCAGTCGACCCCAACTTCACCGAGCGGGGTGGTTTTGGGTAGACGTCTTCTTGGCTCCCAAAGAAGACCGGGTGGATTGGGCGTCCCCATCCTGAACACCTTTGAAGCCTCTGAATCAGTTCATAAGACCAAGAAGAAGAGAAGTTGCTAGGATGATGAAAACCCTCGCGTCGATCCTCCGCTGTCCGTTGAAGGAGAGCTGGGCGTCTTCTTTGAATCTGAAAGACGCCTACCTACACGTCACAGTCGCCAAAACAGACCGTCGTTGGCTCAGATTCCAAATCCGGGGCCAGTCGTACTAGTGGAGGGTCTCCCTTCGGGAGGCTTTCCACCTCTCCCAGGTTCTTCACGATTGGTGACCAGGTGAAAGTGGGCGTCTTCCTCAGGCATCAGGGGGTCAACCTCGGCATGTACCTGGACGACGGCTAAAAAATCTATCGGTCCGTCGCCGCCGTGCGGTCGACGGCCGAGGAGATGGTCAGTCGTTACCATTTTCAGGTGGTGCAGGGTTGGGCTTCATTGTGAACTTCGACAAATCGAGCCTACCCCTCTCAAGATGAGGTATCTGGGGGCGGCTGTTGCAAATGCTTCCGGGCCAGTTGCAGAAAAAACCGACGGCCAAAGGGGAGTGTGTGGATGTCGTCATTCAGACGGCGTCATCCATGGCGCACGGCTTACGCAGGCCCCACGCTCAGAGACTGGCTCGCCTTCTCGGCCTGCTGGCCAGTCTCGTCGACCGTGTTTCCCGTTACTGTCGCTTCCATATGAGGCTGCTTCAAATGCAACTGCGGACAGACATTACAGGCAGATTACAAGCACCCAAGCATTCAGTCTGATCCCAATCAACTCGGGGATCCGGGAGCAGCACCTGGGCATGGTGGGGTGATCGCCGCCCCAAACTGACTCGGGGAATTTCTTTCCCCGCGCCTACTGTCGATGTTGTTATCACGACGGGGACGACCTCGATAGTAGGGGTGGGGGGCTTCACCATAGACCTCAGCGCCTCGGGACGTGGTCCCGGACCGAGGCTCAGGCCCATTTCAATCGCCTCGAATTGTGGGCCCAGTTAGAACGTAGCCTAGCTCACTTCGAGGCGAAGGTGACCAACTCCAGTGTCCTGGTACAGACGGACAATTCCACCGTAGTGGCCTACATCAACAAGCAGGGCGGGGTCGTCCCGGTCCCTGTGTCTCGACGCCATGCGTCTCATAGAGTGGGGTGTCGGGAGGGAGTTCGGGCCATCACGATGTCTGCTGTTACACATTCCGGGGCCGTCAATTTCCTTGCGACGATCTGTCACGCGGCAGGATGACGGCTCGGAATGGATACTGAACCGAGATGTCGCGCGGGAGATCTTCGGGAGATTATATGTTCCTCAGATCGACCTGTTCGCATCGATCCTGAGTCACCAGCTCCCTCTGTACTGCACCCGGATTTACGACCCGGGTGCGTACGCAGTTAACGTTATGGCGAATTGAAATGTCGGGGCTCACGGCCTACGCCTTCCCACCAATTCCGGTTCTACATCGTGTAGTTTCGAAAATTGGGCGGGAGGCGTGCCGGTCTCTCATCGCTCCCTTTGGCCGAAACACCTTTGGGTTCGTCCAATGGTGGATGTCGTGTTGGCTGGATCCCCAACCGTCCGGCCTAGTTATCCCTTCCGGACGGAGGTAGCGCCAGTCTGTCGCTGGCGCTACCTAGCGGACTGCGTGGCCAATTATCCGGCCAGCAGAATGCCGAGGATTCTGGACTTTTCGCAGAGGGCTGCCTCGCTCATATCAGCGGAAGAAAGAAGTCCACCATGGACGCTTACTCTAAGCGTCTTGGGACCCTAATGAAGTATGCGTCCCGGGGGTTGTGAGCGAGAGAGGTGCTCTACACGCGGCATTTCTGTAGCCAAACGCTGATTTCTCACTGAACGCTTTGATAGCGGACTTGAAACTTCAACGGTCAGGAACTACAAGTCCGCTATCCTAGCGCTCCATAGAGGTTTTCGATGACGGATCAACCATTAATGACGATTGCTCGATCCGTCTCCTTCTCGAGGGGATGTTTAATACATGACCGCCGGCCAGGAAGACGGTTCCCACCCGGAACCTTTAATACTGTCTTAGACTTTTTAGTGAAACCTCCCTTCGAACCGATGGTGGGGCTCACTAAAACATTGTCCACCATTAAGATGGTCTTTCTGGTCGCTCTCGCCTCTGGGAGGAGACGTTGCTCGGAGATCAAGAATTATCTCGATTTGTCAGCGTCAGAATTTTCTCTCGGGACAGGGTCAAATTGTTCGTTAAGGCCGGATTTTTCTGGCAAAGAAAGAGTTCATCCTCATTCCGAACACTCTACAATTATCTTACCCCGAATTGCATGTCAACTATTCGGTGCGGGAAGATCTCCTGTGGTGTCCCGTTCGGGCCCATGAGTCTATAAACGTAAAAACGGTCCGCTCAGGGGCTCGAACGACTCGTTGTTCTTACACACGCTTCCCACCACGGGTCCGCGTCGAAAGCGACAATTTGCTAGATGTGAATATTTAGCGCTGTAATAATGATCCAATCTTTGGTGGTAGGAGCGTCTCAAGCTCGAGCCCATCTGTTCGATACATCACGTCGTCCTCGGGCCTACCACGCGGAATCAGCATGTCGTGGAGGGCTCCCACAACGTTTCGTCGGTGTACTACAGGAACGTACAAACTCCCCAAGAGAAACGTTGCGAGGGCACTCCTACAGAAACACACTATTTCAAACTATATAGTAAAGTCCAAATCCGGTTGCCGGACTGTGACGCTCGCCGGCCGGAGTTATTCGTTGTCAGGGAGCCTCTATGTCCCCGATTTTTACGTTAATGCCTTTAGGCCCTTAACATATGTAATTTATGTTTAGTGCTGGTATCGCCTTGGCTGCTTCTGTTGACTGCTTTGAAATCTCATGCTCCACCTCCGACTGAGAGAGTCAGTCTGGTGGTTGATTGGAAAAATTCTTTCAACGGGGGTTAATGCATATATTTCAGTAAACATTGGTGTAAAGGAAAATCAGTTCAGTAATGATTATTCAAAAAACACATTATGTTTATAAATCATTTAATGAAGCCTTGATTTCCTTTCCAATGTGGACTTCACACTTCAGGCCCGGACCCCACAGCATAGATTAAGGCGCGTCCGTGTGGCTTGAGTCCCCCCGGAATTAAGGAAGAGCTGTCGCGACCCCCCCTCCCCCGGGTATGGTCGATGGGGTGTGACTTGGGGTCACTGCTCGAGACCATTTAATCTTTTAGGGGTGCTAAAATAGGTATTTTGCGGGGCATTCACTTTCAGAAGGAAATGCATATATTTCAGTCAACATTGGAAAGGAAAATGACGTGTGGCCTCAGTTAAATGATGTATAAAACATAATGTGGTTTGAATAATTCTTGCAGGTCTTAGGAAGGTTGTAGGTGCTCTAGGTGAATGTGCGCCCAGGAGCCCCAGCAACCGTATGTCATCGCAAGGAGGTGGAATCCCTCCATGGTCAATTCTACTTAACTTACAAACCAAGCACTCTTGGTAAATGTCACCAAAGCTGTAGGGGCATGTGCCATAGAACCTGAAACATTGGGGGAAGTCCGTACTTGGTTGTACTCATGTACTCTGGTTCGGTCTCAATTTATCTAGGGTGACATCATGACGTGACTGGATCTCTTTGGCTCTAGTGTGTTCATTGTACCACATTTTTTTCTTCGTAAATGCTGCAATCCAAAGTCTAATCAAAGAGTGACGTCACTCCTCTAACTTGGACTGGAACAGCATATAGGTATGTTTTGCATAGCATGGTGTTGAACCCATAATGCATCAGCAAAGTGTTGAACAGAAAAACTGCACTTATTTTCGTTATTTCTATAGTAAAACTGAATAGTTTGAAAAATGAATTTTCCAAGCCATGTCCAATTAATGTACAATAAAACACGATCTCGAGATGATAGTGGCATCTCTGAGAAACACTTCACGTACAAACGTTGAGAATTCTTCCTTTTTATATGATACAGTTTTTAATTCCCCAAATTTAGAGCATGTCATAAAAGCGAGGACAGTTTGTCGCTACCCACCCACCCATGATGGACGTCCACATGTCCAGTTTAAACCCCATTCAACATCAGGAAAGGGCCAATATGAATAGTCTATGATAGGTGGCTCTCTTTTAATTATGTACTTATTCATTTCCTAACAGTATCAAGACCGCTTAGATGGTGTGAGGTTGCTGTGGTCTCTGCTCAAGAATCAGAACCCTGAGGTCCAGTCCAGGGGCTGCAGAGGCCATTTGTCCCGTATTGAAAATGCTAAGGTGAGTTGGTTTGTTTTCAGGTCCAAACCTCCATCACCTTCACCATCACTCAACCTTCTCTCTCGCCCTTTCTCTGCCTCTCGCATCCCCGTCCCCTACCCCATCAGCACACACCCCTCCAACCGACTTCTCAGCCTAGTCGGGTAATTCTAATCCCACCCCTGACAGGACCCCCAACTCCCCGTATCCCCCTAAGGCCGCAACCTCCTTTGCCTGCCACAACGTCCTCCCATCTACGTCACCTTCCCTTGACCTCTCCTTCCCGTTACATCCACTCCGTGCCCTCACCACGCTGCCTCACGAACACCAACTTCCCGTACTGCTCTCATGCGCCACCTACTTTCGTCGCATAAAAACGTCTACACTCTCTCTACAACCCCTTCACCCCATCCATAATCCTTGTCAGACGGACGCCATACCCCCCCACACCCTCCACTATCCGCCTCCTGGCTCTTCTGCTTTCCGCCTATTCTAATTCTCTATCACCGCCGCCTCCACCAATAACGCTTGTTCTCCTCCGTCCGTTCTTCCTCATACCCCCGCATTACACGACACTCACCCCTCCCCTACATTACACCCCCCGCCCCCGTCTTGACTGCAGCGATTACTTCACCCTCGTCTAATCTCCACGCTCTCAACTTCCCCCCAAGCCCGCCAACTTCTCCCCTCCCCCCATATTTTCCCCAAAACCAATCAGAACGCGGCCCCCCCCCTTCTACCCTCTCCTATTCCTCGCACCTCCAACACGTCTACCTTACTACTATGTCTACCACCCATTTCTTTCCCTATACATTCCCCAAAACTCCCAAACCTCCACCCTCCACTCTCCACCCTACCCCCCACCCCCTTCCCACCCTCCTTCAACAAACCCACATCCACACTACCAAACACCCTAATCCAAACCAACATTCACCCCCCGCGCCCCGTCCTTACCTGCATCTACCCATCCTCCCGTCATGCTCCTACACCCCAAGAACCCCGACCGACCACACTTGTCGCCTAACCCCTCGTTCCCCCTCCACCACCTCTACCCCCTCCTCCCTCACTTCTGTACCCCCCCTTTTATTAGCCCCCCATTTCCCCACCTAACCCACTCACATTCCCGTCTCAAAACATAAGACACAGCCCCCCCATGTATCGCCTCATTACTTCCGTCCCAGCCCCCCCCATCACCCACTCTCCCAGTCCTCTCCATATCCTATTGCACGGTCTCCACCCCACCCCCCCACACCCCCTGAAGCTACCTCTCCCCAAATCCCCGCCCCCTAGATATCTCCCTTACCCACCAGTCCACCAAGGCCCATCCCCACCCCAGAATCTCCTTCCTCAACACTACCTAACGAGCTCTCTTCACTCTTCTGTATCCCACTTCTGCGCCCAGACTATTACTACCCTCCTCTCTCCCTCCTTATCTCTCCCTCCACAACACCCGCGCCCTCCTCCCCGCCCGCCTTACTGTCGCTATGTCCCCCGTCCCTTTCATGGTCACTAGCTATCACATGCTAATGATGAGATATGTAGGTCTGAAACTGTGTCAAACCATGCCAAAAGATTGACTTGTGGTTGAATTGCTGGGGACAAGGTGGTAATTTATATTGAAGCCAAAATATATTCAGTACATTAATCATGTGTTATGAAATTGACACACATATTTTGATTGTTTTTTCAGATGCATTATTTTTAACCAATTTTTTTTAGTGTGTCATTATTTTCAGGGGAGGCACTGCTGTACTATGGGGATGTGCCACAGTCAAGTTCCCTTTTTTCAGCTCTACATATGTTCCACAGACCCACAATTTTCAGGCTAATCTCACTTCCAAAGACCCTTTTAAAAAGTTAATGGCTTTTAAACTCCCAAAAGCCCCAGATATTAGTCAAACACAGCCTGGAATCCCAAAGATTCAGTTCCAACGAGGCCAAATTTGGCTTAAATTCATCCAAAGACCCCCAATTTGAGTACAAAACTCAGTTTCGAGCCCCCCACTCTGAAATCCTCTGTAGCATACCTCTAAAAAATGGGTTGGCTGCCTGCCCGTAGGATATTTATTAATGATGTCATGTAGGTACACATACTCTGCCCGTAGGATATTATTAATGAGTCAATTAGGTACACATACTCTTCATATTTCAGTGATTACTTAAGCATCCCCATTTTTGATTCTACACTTTGAATGTAAAATTCAATATAAAGTCAAATTTGACATCTCTTTTATTTTTCGAACATTTAAGCAATTGGCCGACACAATTTTTGACAACCCGATATAAGTCGGGACATGTAAGAGCTATCTCTTGCCACACAAATCAGACAAATCCATTGCGGAATCTGCCCATATAGGCCTACAAAGGTCATGATCTGTATGTTATAGCGCCACCTCTTTATGCCCCATTCCCATAGAAAGAGTGGAAAACTACAATTTTAAGGAAAACATATGCCCGCAATAAAAATTTCATATAAAATTTTACACAGGATGTACTTAGGGGACTCTAAATAGGCGAAATCAATTGTCAAAAGTGTGTAATCCGAATAAGGTTGTTTTATTAAGCTGGTTTTGTCATCTAATAAATGAGACTTTCAAACAGCTGTGCATAGGTAACAAGTTTGCCTTTCTCTTTATCAGGATGCTGGTGAGATGGTACGCTCCTTTGTGGGTGGTCTTGAGCTGATCGTCAGCCTTCTCAAGTCTGAAGACAAAGAAGTGTGGCCAGTGTGTGTGCTGCAATAGCCAAACATTGCTAAGGATTGAAGAGAATCTGCTGTACTTACTGACATGGTGTAGTTCCAATTGTGGCCAAATAGCAAGTACAGAAGTTGATACACCAATTTGCCAAAATACAGATGTTAATATTTGCAAGTACTTTAACAAATAATTACACTGAGCTGATTACCATTACACCAATGTTGACAGAAAAAATAGGCATTCCTTTGAGAAGTGGAATGCCCCAAAATACCTATTTTAGCACCCCTAAAAGATAAAATGGTCTCGACAAGTGACCCCAGGTCACAACCTTGTCGGACCCCCCTGCGGGTTCGGGGTTTTTGAATTGGCCCGATGGGTTCCCTGCATGTCGTTAAAAAGGCGGACTAAATGGGACCCCCGCGGGTTCGGGGGGTGAAGGGAATTGGCGCCGATGTGTTCCCGCATGTCATAAAAGGCGGACTAAACTACTAAAAGGGGCAACTCGGTCTGTTATTTTGAAAGACGGGTGATTTAAATTTAGATTATATTATAAAAGGTGTAAATGAGTTTAGACTGGTAATGTAGTTATTAAGATGTTATGTTGTATTACTAGTTTAAGTAAGTAGCTTAAAATCAAAATGAACATGAAAAACAAACAATTTATCAATACATTTGTACATATGTAAGACCACCTATTATTTTTTGTATGTACATAGAGCATGATTAGGGTTTTACTGTAGAATTGTTGAGTAATTTCAAATTCATCAGTTTGGGATTAATGCCCAAGTGTATGTATTGGGAGCCATTATAAAATGTAATTGTATGAGACAATCTATTTGGTCTGTAGAAGGGGATCTCAGGTTTGCTGTTCTGGTGTGATTGTCGATTATCTGTATTTGAAGTTGAATGAAGTTTTTGCTGTACATGGATGAGTGATGACCTGTCATCGTCTATGATGGGTATAGTTATAAATTCATCAGTATGATCTTTTGAACTTGTTTGTATTGATCATGTTTTCTAGTGATCTTGCGCAATTAGTGGTTATTTGTGTATACATGGATAGGTGATACTCGGTATCACTGTATGAGTGTATCCTTTTGTAATGGTTAATGTAATTTAAATTGAAATGAAGTTTTAATATTGCATTGTTTTTTATATTTAATGTTAAATGACAAACGTAATGACACGATAGAACACAATTGTGTGAGTTGTCGTTAAATTTAATCTCACTCACTCACACCCTGTCGACCATTGCTTTTCCTCGATTCCGTTTTGGCCGCATTACCAAAGGGGACGCGTGTTACCGCAGCTCTGTTATAGCAGCCGAAATTAACTGAGATTTGATACTGCACTAGTCGTCGTTCATACAGAATACGCATACTACTATACATAAATATCTGGATTATATATGGATTTATAGCTCTCATTCGGACGGAATAATCGGAGAGCTCTTAACGCATCGGAAGGAGCCTTTTTTGTATCCTTTTTTGCCGACGTTGCGGTCATGTGATCGGTGTTTGTAGCGGGAAATAAGGTAACCAAAGGCAGACATTGACACACGTGTGAGCTTTTGGATGACTTGACTATGTGTGAGTTGTTATGTGTATTTGTAGCGGGGCTGCTTTGTTAACAATTAATATGGTCTGGTGTGTGTACTGTTTTATTATATGCTTGTGGTATACTTAATAAAATATGCAAAAACTGTGTTTGAAAAATTTAGTTAACCGGTGGTGACTCAGTTACCGAGGTGGTTTTTGTGTCGACGTTGCGTTACCGGGAGACCTCACGGCACGCTTGTGATTTTCGTACGGTTTTTTATTGTGCACGCGTTCCATCTAGCAACTCATGCTCACCCCGTCATTTATGGCGCACAATTTGCTGTTCGCCTTTGACCCGCTTTCCATTCATGAGTGGGATCCCCTTCCTCTGTGTGTCGATCACAGGCAATGTTTCCGCACCGACCGGTGCGCCTCTTTTTGTATGGTCTGTCGGATGGATCAATGGCAGCCATTAACACGGACGCGCTCGTAGTGCTTCACGGGGAGGGGGGGTGGTAGTCGGGTTCCGGTCCGGGTTCACCAAGGCAGACGCTGCTGCTCTGGGTGCTTCCAAAGGTGGGTAGCTTCGGCTACTTCGCGGCGCGCTGACGGGGCGGCTTCGGGCTGCCTCCTCAGCGCCACCGGCGCTGCTCGCTGGTTCAGCTCTAGGGGCTGCTACGGTGCAGGCTGGCGCGGTCGGCTCTGCCAATCCCCCTGGGAGTTTGGCGGCTGCGGGCGCTCGGGTAGTGGTGAGTGGTGAGGGTTGATGCCCTGGTCGCCCGGGCTGTCCATCGCCGTGTCGTCAACCTGCGTGGTTACGGTCCCGGTGTCATCGGGCACTTCGACCGCAACCACGGTGGCCATACTTCGGGGTATGTTTTGGCAAACCCTGGGGCCGTGGCTTCGGGATCCCTTGGCGGGCCGCCGGCAGGTGTTGGCTTACGCTCACTGCACACGCGGGGACTAGCCTGTGATAGTCATGGCAGTGCCTCCCTCAGCTGGCGCCGCACGCCGCTCAGGCCCTTCGGGGCTTGGGCGGTAGCGAAGTGGTGCTATATGGCTGGGCTGGCCCCGCAGATGCCCCAGCGGACTAGGTCGGCTCAGGCATCTTACGCGGGTACGCCTGCTGCGGTAGCTAGTGTGGTTTCCTGCACCTGTCTCCGCGGCGGGTGTTCCGCCTATGGCGGGGTATCCGGTGGGGTGCCCCTGCCTATTGGCGTTTCCTGCGGGGCAAGCCTTTGTGGCCTACCCCCGCGGGGCCTCAGTACCCGCCGCAGCCTACCGTTTCAGTTAGCTGCATCCTGCTGGGTAGGACAGTCTTGGTATGGTCTTTCGACCCGGAGTCCGCTTGCGGGCGCCCCTCCAGGCTATCGTCACTCCGCGCCTCCGCTGTCGGCTGCCCAGCCGCAGGGCAACAGCGGTGCTGCGTCGGTGGCTGCTTCTGACCGCTTTCGAGCGGAGCAGTTGCGCCGGTTGCTGCAGCAGATGTCTCCTTTCTGGGACCAGTCAAAGCTGCGGTGGTAACAGCCTGGTACCGGGCGGGGGCAGGGCGTGTTACCCGTCTACCCTGAGGATTATGTGCCTGGGACATGGGGGTCGTCACAATGCCGTCTCGGGCCTGGGACCTCGTCAGGGTCGGGCTGTGTGCAGTCGAACCTTATGGCTCCTTCGGCCCAGCCTATGCCAGTTGGCTTGGTCCCTGGCGGGAGGCCCTGGTGTCGCCGACCAGGTGGCGCGCATGGCCCTCCGACTTCGTCAGCTCGTTCGGTCGCACCGTCCTTCAGGACTCCTACCAGCCGCAGACTTCGATGTTTCGGAGGAACCGCGCTGGGGGGTGGACTCGGGCTCGGAGGTGAGTCAATTAGGTGATATCCTTCGCAGCCGCGACATCGCGGACAGCTTCGAGCAGAGGAGGTGGATGCTCTTCCCGCCGTGCACCCCTCACGTGCTGCGCAGGGCGGCTTGAGAGCTCGGCCGCCTTGCGCGCCTGAGCGACATGCGGAGGAGGGACAGCTCAATCTGGGCTTCCTATCCTCCTCCGGAACGTGTCCAGGCATTGACGCTTCCCACAGACGTAGGTCTTCTGTGGAAGCGCTCCGGGGGAGGGTACTCAGAAGCTCTCTCTCTACCGGTGAAAACTTTCGCCCAGGTCGTTGAGAACTACCGAAGAAGACTGCAATACTTCCTGAGGACTCCGACCATTGATCTCGACCTAGCAGCCAAGTTGCCAACGAGCAAGGCCGCCCCGACTGGCTTCTCCCCCCTTCTGGGAGGACCAGTTGAGGCAACTAGAACCTGGCGGTGACCTCTGGTATTAGACTAGGTGCTTCTCTATGGTCCTCGCCCACGACCTCAGATCATCGAGGTGTTTTCTCCTCGGAAGCCTTCGATGCCTTGACCGTTTCTAGCTCGCTAGTGATCGGCAAACGGAGGGCTTCAATGTCTTTGGCGAGTCGCCTCAGCTTCCTTGTGACGCGAGGAACGCACGCTTCACTCTGCCCACCCTGAGCTCCGATCTTGCATCGGAGGTCTCTAAGGACCAAGCCAGAGTCGCGGGAAGTCCTCTTCGGAGGTTCGTTCGGTGACTCCACTGCTTGCTCAGCGGAGAGCGTGGAAGAGTCGGGCAGGCGCTCACGGAGGCTCAGGCGAAGATCTCCTCCGGGAGGATATTTGGCTAAGAAGAAGCGCTCGCGCTCTCTTCTTCCAGCCGTGCCGCAAGCAGGCGAAGTCGGACACCGCCTAGCAACCAAAGAAGCCCGCAGCCCCGGTTACTTCTTCTCAGAGGTCCGGGGCCAAGCGGAGGCTGTCCCCGTCCCAAAAGCAAGGCGCCTGGGAAGGGGTCTAAGTCCTGAGGGCACGGTGGCCGCTGGGTCTCTCCTTCGGGAGGGGGCCTTACCACCTCCGGTGGGCGGCCCCTTGTCTTCTTAAGTGCGGGAATGGCCAGCCATTTCTCTCGCACCTTGGGTGCTGAATCGAGCGTGGTAGTGGAACGGGGGTGGTGGTTTCGAATAGAATTCACGCGAAACCCACGGCCGACTTCCCATCCGAGACCCACCCCCCTTCGGGGGGAGCCGAAAGAACCAGTTCTTCTGGCCCGAGGTGGTCTCGGCGCTCTTGGCGAGGGGTGCCATTTCCCCGGTCAACCCCCTTCACCGAGGGGTTTTTGGTCGACGTTCTTCTTGCCTCCAAAGAAGCAGGGGATGGCGTACCATCCTGAACTGAAGCCTCTGAAATCAGTTATCCCGTGGGGGCCTACATCAACAAACAGGGCGGGACTCGGTCGGCCCCTGTCTCGACGCCACATGCGTATCATAGCGTGGTGGCGAGACCGGGCCATCACGTTGTCCGCAGTACACATTCCAGGGGCCGTCAACTTCCTTGCCGACGATCTGTCACGCGGCAGGATGACGGCCTCGGAATGGATACTGAACCGAGATGTCGTACGGGAGATCTTCGAGAGATTGTACGTTCCTTCAGATCGACCTGTTCGCCCCGAACCTGAGTCACCAGCTTCCTCTGGTTACGGCCACCAGACTCACGACCCGGGTGCGTACGCAGTCAAACGCTTATGGCGATGGATGGTCGGGATCGCCGGCCTATGCCTTCCCACCATTTCCGATTCTACATCGTGTAGTTTCGAAAATTGGGCGGGATGCGTGCCGTTTGTCATCCTCATCGCCCTTTTGGCCGAAAAACACCTTGGTTTCGACGATGGGTGATCGCCGGCGGCTCTGCCGCTTCCCCACTGCGTCTACCATCTGTCCGGGATCTAATCTCCCTCCGGACGGAGGGAAAGCCAGTCTGCGCTAGAGCACCTAAGCGTTGACTGTGTTTGTGGCCATTTTATCCGGCAACGATGCCAAAATTCTGGCTTTTCAACAGAGGGTGCCCGCTCATTCAGCAGGAAGAAGGAATCCACACCAGGAAGCTTACTCTAAGCGGTTCTCGGACCTACTTCCGCTGGGCTCGGAGCGACAAGAGGGTCTCCGACTCGGCATCTGTAGCCGAGATAGCTGACTTTCTCACCGATCGCTTTGATTGCGGACTTGAAACTTCGAAGTCCGCTATCCTAGCGGTCCATAGAGGTTTCGACGACGGATCAATTATCAATGACGATGGTTCGATCAGTCTCCATCTAGAGGGGATGTTTAATACACGACCTCGGGCCAGGGAAGGGCGGTCCCACCCTGGGACCTTATTTCAGTCTTAGACTATTTAGTGAAGCCCCGTTTGAACCAATGGCTTGGGCAGACACTAAAACATGTCACCATTTAAGACGGCCTTCCTGTCGCTCTCGCCTCTGGGAGACGATGCTCGGAGATTTAGAATATCTCGATGTCAGCGTCAGAATTCTCTCGGGACAGGTCAAATTGTTCTTAGGCCGGATTTTCTAGCCAGAATGAGAGTCATCCTCATTCGACACTCAAAAATCTTACCCCGAATTTTGCATGTCACTCTTCGTGCGGAAGATAAGATCGCCTGTGGGTGTCCCGGGTGTGTGTGTAGCTTGGTGACTATAAACGTAACTAGTCCGCTTCTGGGCACGAACGTCTCGTTGTTTCTTACACACGCTTCCCCCCACGGGTCCGCCTCGAAAGCGACATGGCTAGACGGATTAGCGCTGTAATTAATGATTCTAACGCGGTGATAGGAGCTTCCAAGCTCGAGCCCATTCAGGTCGTAACATCACGTCGTCGTGTCGTGGGCCTATCACCGCGGAATCAGCATTGCCGAAATCTGCGAAGCTATGTCGTGGAGGGCTGCCACAACGTTTCGTCGGTTTGTACTACAGGAACGTTCAAAACTCCACAAGAAAACGTTGTGAGGGCTCTTCTTCAGAAACAACACTAAATTCATCTACACTATACATAAAGGCTCCCATCCGGTTGCCGGAATGTGACGCTCACCAGGAGTATGCCCGTTTGTCAGGTGAGCATCTATGTCCTGATTTTTATGTTAATGCCTTTAGGCCTTAACATATGTTTCTTTATTTTAAAACATTGTTCGTTACGCGCGCAGAGCACGCAGTAGGTCTCGCCTTTGGCGCACTTGTTGCTGCTATGAGATACATGCTCCACCTCGACTGAGGTGCTAGTTGGTGTTGATTGAAATGATTCAATTAAACGGGGGGTTAAGGCATATATTTCAGTCAACATTGGAAAGGAAATCAGCTCAGTGTAATGAATTAGTCAAAACACATGATGTTTATAAACATTTAACGGAGGCCTGATTTCCTTTCCAATGTTGACTTCCCGCTTCCAGGCCCGTCCCACAGCATGATATGAGAGGTGTGCGTCCGTGTGGGCACTGAGCCAAAATTGGAAATTGAGGAAGAGCAACAATGGTTCGACAGCTGAGGGTGTGTGACCTGGGATCACTGGTCGAGACCATTTTATCTTTTAGGGTGCTAAAAATAGGGTATTTTGGGGCATGCCACTTCTCAGAAGGGAAATGCATATATTTCAGTCAAACTTGGAAGGAAAATCAGTTCGCTCAGTTAAATGATTATAAAAAACATAATGTGTTTTGATACTTGCAACCAGATCCAGGTCCTTGATTCCATCAATTTTGTGAGGCATCTCCAGCTTACAAAATGGCAGGCTACTTGATGATGAATGGGTGGGATGATGTGTATGGATGCATGCCTGCTATTGTCCACAAAAAAGGTCAACAATGTATTTGTCATAACTTTATGTGTTGTCTGCAAGAATTGCAAGAAGGCACATAGGGATTACTCTGGTCGTATGTAGTGTGTGTATCTGTGTGTGTCTGTGTCAAAATGATCAACCCTTAATATATGGATTGCCGTATGAGTTCGGTAAGGCTATGATGAACTTGGTGGGAAATGGAAAGAGGGGGTGTGGGTGGGGTGACATGTGGTGACCAATGTAAGGGTTTGTTCAATGGAATTAAACTTACAATTACTTTTTAATTTTGCCTTATGAAGGAAAACATTCTGAAGTTTAAGTTGTAACCTTGCTGAGTTATGAAAGTGAAATTATTCCTGATATAAAAGCTATTGAAGTATTTTCACATCATACAACGCTAATTTCACCGTTATATTCAATTGCGTTCAGAGATCTATGTGAAACACGTAATGTTCATGCACGAGGGGTAATTTACGACAGCACTAGATCTGTATGTGAAAAGAGTAAACAGCTTGTTTTACGAACAGCGTTAATTATACAGCTATTGAAATTACGTGTAAATGAAACATACAACAGTTTGTGAAATAGTGATATTGCGTTTTGAGCTTATGATCACTTACGTCACTTTCAGATTGTCACTTTGTTGCTGTATATAGACCATAACATTAAAGTACATATGCAAAATATCAAAAAATAAATAATTTGTTTGTTAAAATGTCAGTAAGACAGTGGTGTAATGTGGGCAAAACGATTTGATTGAAGAGTGCCACTTTTCTATTTGTTAAATCACCAGACCGATGACAAGTTAAGGAGACACCTTGCCGACGCCATAGCCAGTGGTTGCATGGGGGGAAACAACAGGGTTGCATTTGGTTAGAATGGAGCTGTAGCACCCTAGTGAAGTACACCTTCAAGTGCTCCCTGACCAGAAGGTCCACAGAGCTACAGCCAAACTTGTATCAGCTATCAAGGGACCCTAACAACTGTTATCAACAATGGCATGAGAGTGGAGGAGTTGTTAAGGTGGGTGGTCAATGTGGTCAATTTTAATCATAACCAGAATCTCAGAAATTTTGGTTGCATATAAGTGGTTTATTGTTTAAGAGGAGGAAACCAACAAAAATATTGTAATATAGCATTTGGGACCAGTCTTTCAAAGCTATCTCTCAATGATGCTTATCCAACATTGTTAATTCATTGGATGTAGTTTATTGTGCAAAATATATTATTAGATGTTATTATGAGACCATAGTTGATAGTGAGAGATGATGATGGTTATATTGGAGAAATTCTGGCAAGATTCCCACACTACATTTTAAACTGTGATAGCACCCAGTCAAATTCATTGATCAGTCATTAAAAACAGAGAAATCAAACCTACAGTTCATAACAAAGCTTAAATTTCAGCCTGTCATTTTGCTTCAAACTGTTTATATTTGCTAATTGATAATTTGAAAGGTATGCTGATTTCAAGTTGAATGTCTATGATATACATTGTACCATTCAATAATCATTGGCCATCCTGGCAATTGGGCACAATGCTGGAGGCAGAACAACAACAAAATCCGTCTTGCATTAAGTTATGTAAATCTTCAAAAATTTGTTGTTTCAAACACAAATCACACACAGGTGCACAGCATTGAAGACACTATATTTACTGTTTTTAAGTCAGTTTTTTTGTGCTATAGATAATAAGAAAAATGCTGTATTCCTTTGTTAATTTACAGCTCCTGGGTGGACATGGTTGGTGCAGAAGATCCAGCATTACAAGAAGCAGCAGCAGGATGCATAGGAACATACGACGCCTGGCACGGCAAATACGAAGGCAAGATTAAAATAACTCAACAACACTGCGCTCATTGTATAATAATAAGTTGACTTGATTATCCATGGTAGTCCAGGATAAATCATTTTTTCCAGGATATTGATTGAAGGGCGAGGAGATGAGAAAAAAGTGGTCAAAAGAATGAAATGAAAGAAAAAAACATTATCAGTACAACTGCAGTTTTTCAGTCATTATTTATATAATTTATAATATTATATTATTTAAATCAAATCTGAGGGAGCACATAACACCATTATCAAAACAATGTATTTGTACTTATTTGGTAGGTGTATACTCTGAATGTTCAACAAACTGGTCATTAATGGAACACAAATGCCAGCAGAGCACGGAAGATGCACAGTGCTCTTATCAACGAAGCCCATTCTAATTGGTGCAAAATCTCAAATAGTGTAGCCAAAACGTTCCATTGGAAAGTTCGTCAATCACGTCATGTGGTGTTTCATGCAGGCCTTCGGTTCCAAAGAGGATGCACATCAGCTATACTTGATTTCGTCATCACTTAAGGGTTAAAGGTGAAACGAGAGATTAACATATCAGGTGTCCCTAAAAATTTGAAAAGTACTGATGGTTGGCCCGATGCAAATCTTTCCCTCAAAAATATCCCATCTGAAAGGATAGTAAGAAATGTTTATTGGTACAAAAATTAGAAAGAAATTTCTAATTGTCTATAGGAGCAGCAAATAAGAAATTCAAAATTAAAATCACCTTTTTTCTCTATTAAGACATTTCTGTAACGAAATACAGGTAAGAAATTATGAGTGTCTAATCTATATGAAATTAGGATTATGACAAATTTTGGATTGCCTCAAAATCTCTCGTTGCACCTTTAAAATTTGTATGTGAATGCAAGAAGTTGGTAAGTGCAAATAGCAGTATAGCTGTAAATCTGTGTACTGCCATGAATTAGGATAACTCTCCAATTTATCTTTTCTTGAGTCAGTGGCTCTTGGTAAAAATGGTCTCAGGCAACACAAGAAACATTCAAGAGCCACTGCCTAATCTATGTCATAATCTTATTGTTTTGATGTGTAATTCCTATAACAACTGGCAGCTATTGCATTTACGACCTTCCTGCACTCACCAATGAATGTACATCATTGAATATTCTATACCCAGTGATACAACAGAACGGACTTGATACTTTGTGTAGCACCCTTCTGTAGCTCTGTCAATACCTTCCATAAATGAGATGTCAGACGCAGTGGAATCTAATATAGCATGTCCAGCTTAATTTGGATCAAGATTATTATAGTGTATAGTCAAAAGTTGATAAACCCCCTTCTTGTTGACTTTATCCTAGGGAGGGAGTATGCTCAACTTCCAATTAGTCCTTGTGAGTAATGTAAGGCGTTCTATACTGTTACATTCAGTCAATATCTGATATGGATTCATAGTACATATTTCAACTGCATAGGCAATGTGGGGCACAACTTCCAGGGGTCTAGCCCATAGGGTCTGGACCTGCCTATGGGACTCCTTACCAGGACACACTCAAGGGAAACCTGTTGGATTTCCGATCTCTGACATTTATTTTCTTGAAATTTTAGGAGCAGCTTCTGACATCCACGGTTATTAAACCAAATTCATTAATTGACTTTATAGGGGCACAGCCAAATGCAACATATCAGCTCTCTATCTATCCATATGAAACGCCACCACCCCCCTCCCCTCACCCCGCCTCCCTACTCCCACGTGCCGCCCCCCTCTCCTCCCTTCTCCCCCCCCCCCCCCTCTCCCTCCCCCTCCCCCGCTCCCCTCTCCGCCCCCCCGCTCTTTCCCGGCTCATTTCTTTGACAAGACATGTGGCCATGTACACGTACATGCAATCCAACGGTGGCAGGTTTTGGTGGGTAAGCAGGTGTACATAGCAACATGTCCAAGTAAGTATGAGCCAGGTCAACCTTGATTCGAAAAATGGTAGAGTTAAGATAGGGTTGCTGGTGTTTCATTTTCCTTCCTACCAGCCGACGTACCCCCACCGCAGTTGACGTCAACTTGACATCCCCCGGAGGAGTTTGATGGAATAGGTAAATGAAGCGATTAAGTTTTACAATTCTGTGAAATTTGATAATTGATATACATTATTGATGATTAGTGGTAAAGTGTCTTAATACACCCAAAAGTGTTTCGTGGATTAGGAAATTTGATACTTTAAAAGCGCAGACCATTCTCCTGTTTTGACCAAATCACGCACATATGTGGACTACTTTTCTGGTTTGTCCAGCATTCATCACAACACTCTACCCGATTACGCACGGTAAACAGAATTTTTTTTAGAATTAACTGCAAAAATTTAGAGATCTTTACTTTAATGAATTTGTCTCTTAAAATGTGGGCATTCAAGGTATTCCACCTACATAATGGTCCTTTTATTCTGGTTCATGTTTTTTTTGCCCCCAAAGTATGTGTTATGATTTGAGTCCAGGTGCATTAGATAAGGCTTAAACCGTGTTCAAAATTAACTTAGAAGTTAAGATAGGTAAGATTTTTATGAATTCTAATTAACGTAGGGGATGGGGGGGGACCATATGTCATGACCTGTAGTGATGTATGGAAATCCATCAGTTGAAAGATAATATTAAGGCCTGTAATTTCAGCAGCAAAGTATGTAGTTGTTTTTCAAGTGGCCAGTTAAATAAATTTGGCAGTCTAAATGATCATTTCGCGATTTTCAACCGGTTTTAACTACTGAAGTAATATTTGTGATCTGTCCATTGTTTACTCCCATGTTTTCTTGCAGCACCTTCACGGTCGATTACTGTCCTCATGTATCTGGTTGCCGAGCTGTTGTCACAAGGCCCGATGGAAGCCCGACCTTTGACCTCATGCTTAGGTCAAGGAATCACCTTCTCACTCCCACCTGACAGTGAAGGAGAAATCTGGATTGTAAGTGTTCCTTTCCTCAGGAGATTGATGTTTAACATTCCTTATCTAAATTTGTCAAAAATGAGCCGCTTGATGTTCCGCCTCAAAATATTCACTATTTCCATTTAATTTACGCGGTGGAATAAATGCGAAAGTAGTATCAAAAAGTTATCTTTTTGGTCAAACTTGATTTAGATAAAGGCTGGGGGGGAAATAACTTGTCAAATAGAACAAAGTACTGAGAAAATTTGTACATTTACCACTTAGATTTTCAAAATTATTTCTTTAAGGTTTAGGTATCATTGCAAACCTTGTTTTTGACATTCTAGTAATTATAAAATATCATGAGTCAACAAGATGCATCTCTGATATAATGTGGCATTTTTTGTCTCTTTATTCATTTTTTTTCTCAAAATGTGATTTTTCTGTGTGCGTGTTAGCTTATGATTTGTTGTTGGCGATGACCATGGGTTAGTTTTATTATATTGCAGGATTAACATCCTAGCATACCCAGGTCTAGCTATACACCCACCATTCTGATTGAGGAACCACAGGACAGAGCTGCAGATTTCATAACACAATGTGCCAAGTAAAGGGGGCTTCTATCTCAAGAAGTTCCACATCTCCTGATCTTGGCCAAACTAAGTGAAGTAGTGCTCGACAAATGTTGATAATTAGGATGTATAGATTAAAACAAGTTATTACAAATTGTTCAATTTCCTATCCTTAAACCAAGACCAAAACATGCGGTAGTTGATGGGGTTGGTGTTGTTGGTTGACGGTTTTGGGTAGTCATTTACTTTGATGGCACGGGATTCATTGGGTTGGGTACGTCTGGTGGATTCAGTGTATGATGGCATAGTGGAGTCAGCAGGGGATGGGGTTACAATGAAAAAATTGGGATGAACACTTTGCATGGTCCATTTGTTGCTTGTACGTTAATTAGTGGTTTCACCTCAAATCTCATTGCACAACTTACACCCATACCACTGGAGATAAGACACAGCATCCTTGATGCTCTTTTTATCACTTTACCGTCCTGAAGATGATAAGTACTTCTGCTGCCGTGAAGCCGTGTATTCCCTTTCGGTTGATTACAATAATGGAGCCCAGGCTTGTCGCTGTAATCGACCGGTTCACTGAAATTGGCGTGTAATCCATTTGGCGGTCCGTGTACTTGCCGGGCTAACATCATAGGACGTACTTGCGACTATGTAGAATCGTTTACTACGACTTCCCGTCTTCAAACGTGAGTAACTCTGTTTTTACACTATTCCAAGAATACATTGACATCTTTCCAGTAATATTTTATGGTATTTGTTTGTTTCTTGAATTAATAGGGGATTATATAGTTCTATTTTATCATGGTGGGGAAAAGCCTAATCAATCATTTATCTTTAGTTTGATATAGTTGATGCCTGGTTTGCAAATAATTTGAGTACATTGTGAACGAAGTTGTTATTACATCATTCTTAATCCACACAGCATGTCTTGTAGGTCTGGAGTGTGTAATGAAGTACCAGTGATTATCTGTCCGCAAAATGTGATCGGTTCAACTTGTGACCGCTGCGCACCAAACACCTAATGGCTACAACCTCTGGTAGTATGTGTGGTAAGTTATCCATCTGGCTTAGAATTTCTTGGACATTACCTAATTGGTGTGTGTATCTCTTGTGTAAAATTATTCATAATATATTCATTTCGCTATAATGCATTATTTTATTGGATGCGGGCTTTCAGACTAACATTTTTTAACAACTGATGAGCAGATTTGGTTGTACATAGAACAATAGTGATATCGGTTTGGATGCATATTATTTAACGTATAATTAAGCAAATTGATAGGTGGTGAACTACCACAGCTGGTATTTGCACAATGGTCAAAGGTCAAATATGGTAATAATGGTAGGGGGGATATTAAAACATTCCCAAAATGAGTTAACCTGTAGGTTACCTTAGCTATTTAGCTTTGTTTCACTTAAAGAGACATGAGAGATTTCCATGAAAGAAGCGCCCCCAATTTTTTTTCGAACCCGGTTTTTTTTGCATATTTTGAATTCTTTTCGCCAATGTATAAGATCACATCTGAGTGATAGCCAATCGCCATCTTTATGTAGTAAATATGATGATTTAGTACTTTCGTCGTTGCACGCCAGAAAGTCAAAAAAGCACAGTGGTTTTCTATGGGACAATTACGATTTTCATTCAAGTATCAAACAAGGTTTGCTTTTTCTTTTGTACTTTGTTGTACGCAATAAACCTTCGAACGTTCTTGGTAGGTGGTTCTACAATCGACTGTGCAATTTGTGAGAAATTTTGTATCCTAAAAAAAATCTCCTTTCACTTTAAGTTGGATATTAAGCCACTTCCGAATTTTATTGCTGGTTGAGGGTTTTCGTATCTTTGATGGGTGGACATATAGAAATGGATTTGCAAAAGAGGTTAAAGGTCAATAGGTCAACCACATAAAATGTCATTTTTTTGTATCCACCCTACAACAAACTCTGTTGACAATTTAGTAGCTACTGCTTGGTATTTGTCTTTCCTTGCTGTCCACTTGTGGCCTGTGAATGTGATCAGCGCGGTGTTGAGAATGGTGATCTTTCTTGTGATTGCAGATACAGGAGTGGTGCAGGTAAGTAAGACAGTGTGTATTAAATCTTACCCTGAACTGAATTTCCCTTTACACCAATGTTGACTGAAAGATATGTATTTCCCTTCCGAGAAGGGGAATGCCCCAAACTACCTATTTTAGCCACCCCTAAAAGAATGAAATGGTCCCTCGACCAGTGACCCCAGGTTCACACCCTGTCCGACCTAGCTCTTCCTCATTCCCGTTTGGCCGCCTTACCCAACGGACGCGTGTTACCGAAGCTCTGTCATTTAAGCAGCCAAAATTATCTGAGATTTTTGATGACTGGACTAGTTTGTCGTCTCATACGGAATACCCTCTACTATACCTAATATTAAACTTGATTATATAATGGATTTATAGCGCTCATTCAGACGGAATAATCGGAGACTTTTACGCCGTCGGAGAGCTCCTTGTTTTGTATCCTTTTTTTTTTTTTTGCCGCCGATGCGGTCATGTGATCTGTGTAGTGTGAAAATAAGGTAAACAAAGGCAGCCATGTACGCCATGGTTGCTGCTTTGGATGCCTTGACTATGTGTAGTTTGTTATGTTTATTTGTTGCGGGCTTGCTTGCTACAATTAATTTGGTCTGGTGTGTGTATTATTTATTATATGCTTGTGTATACTTAATAAAATATGTTAAACTGAACTGTGTTTGAAAAATTTCTTTTAATTAAAAAACCGTTGGTGACTCAGTTACCGAGTTGGTTTTTGTGTCCTCACGTTTGCGTACCGGGGACCTCCACCCGGCACGCGTGTTATTTTTCTGTACGGTTTTAATTGCGCACGCTATTCCATCTAAACTCCACGCTCACACTCACCCCGTCATTTATGGTGCACAATTGCGTTCGCTGCCCCCGCTCCAATTCATGATTGGGATCCCCATCCCCCTTTGTGTCGATCACAGGCAATGTTCCCGCACCGAACCGGTGCGTCCTCTTTTTGTAGTGGTCTGTCGATGATCAATGGGCATCCATTGAAACGGTTACGCCGCACGTGTTGCGTACACGGGGGGGGTGGTAGTCGAGCTCCGGCCCGGGGTTCGTCCACGGCAGCCGCTGCTGCTCTGGTGCTCCCAAAGGTGGGTAGCTTCGGCTACTTCGCGGCGCGCTGACGGGGCGGCTTCAGGCCCCTCTCGACGCGCCACCGCCGCTGGCTCGCCTGTGTTCAGCCTAGGGCGGCTCAGGTGCAGCTGGCGCGGTCCTGCTCTGCCAATCCCCTGGGGTATTGGCGGCTGCGGGCACTCCGGTTAGTGTGAGTGGTGATGGTGATGCCCTGGTGCCCCGGGTCTGATCCATCCGCCGCAGGGGGTTTGTCGTCCACACCTAGCGTGGTCACGGTTCCGGTGTCCTCGGGCACTTCGACCGCACCACGGTGGCCATTACTTCGGGGTATGTTTTGGCAAACCCCTGGGGCCTTGGCTTCGGTATCCCTTTGGCGGGACGCCGCAGGTGTTGGCTACCTCACTGCACCCCGCGTGACTAGCCTTGCTATCTGGCAAAAACAAAGTGCCTCCTCAGCTGGCGCCGCACGCGCTCCCGTGCCCTTCGGGGCTGGCGTAGCGAGTGGTGCTCTGCTGGGCTGCACCGCAGGTGCCCCAGCTGACTAGGTCCGCTCCTGCCTTCTTACGCGGGTAAGCCCGCTGCGGTAGCTAGTGCTGGGGGGTACCCCCTTCCGGCCCCTGTCTCCGCGGCGGGTTACTCCTATGGCGTGGTTCGGTGGTGCCCCTGCCTCTGGCGTTCCTGCGGGCATCCTTGTGGTCCCCCCGCCTGGGACACAGTACCCTCCTCAGCCCCTGTTCCGTTACGCTGATCCTGCTGGGGTAGGACAGTCCGGTATGGTCTTTCGACCGTAGCCCCGCTGGCGGGAGCCCCTCCAGGCTATAGTTACACCGCGCCTCCGCCGTCTGTCTGCCCAGCCGCAGGCTCCAGGTGCTGTCGGGGCTTCTTCTGACCCGCTTTCGAGCGGAGCAGTTGCGCCGCTACTGCAGCAGTTTGTCTCCTTTCTTGGAGCATTTCAAGCTGCGGTGGTACAGTCTGCCTGGTAACCGGGCCGGTTCCGGTGGTTTACCCGTCCACTACCCTTCGGTTTTTTTTTTATGTGCCTGGGACATGGGGTGTCGTCCCCACGCTTCTCGGCCTGTACCCTCGTCGGGTTCGGGCTGGATGCAGTCGAACCTTATGGCTCCTGCGGCCCTCCTATGCCAGTTGGCCTTGGATCCCTGCGGGAGGCCCTGTTGTCGCCGCCCAGGTGGCGACTCCTGGCCCTCCGCCGTCGGCCGCTCGTCCTGTCGCACCGTCCTCTCAGGAATCCTACCAGCCGCATACGTCGTGTTTCGGAGGACAGCGCGGGCGGGGTGGACTCGGGCGCGGAGGTGAGTCACTTAGGTGATACTCCTTCGCAGCCGTCGACATCCGCGGCAGCTTCGGAGCAGAAGGAGGTGGATTCTCTTCCCGCGTGCACCTCTCACGTGCTGCGCAGGGCGGCTGAGAGTCCTGGCCTGCCTTGCGCGCCTGCGCGGCGTTCTGAGGAGGGCAGCTCATCTGGGCTTTCCCCTATCCTCCCCCTCCGGAACGCGTCCATGCGTGGACGCTTCCCACAGACGTTGGTCTATTCTGTGGAAGCGCTCCGGGAGGTCAAATCAGAAGCTCTCTCCGTACCCGGTGAAAACTTTTCGCCAAGTCGTTGAGAACTACCGGAAGGAACTTCAACTCCCTTCCTGAGGACTCCAACCATAGATCTCTGACCTATCGCCAAGTTTGCCAACGGGCAAGGCGCCCCGACTGGCTTTCTCCCCCTATCGGGAGGACCTTGAAGCACCTAGACCTGGGGGTGACCTCTGGTATTAGACTAGGTGCTTTCTCTATGGTCCTCGCCCCACGACCTCAGATCCTCGATGGGTTTTCTCCTCGAAGCCTCTGAGCCTTGACGTTTAGCCTCGCTAGTGACTCGGGCCAAAGGAGGCTTCAATGTCTTTGGCTCGTCTCCTCAGCTTCCTGTGACGCGAAACGCCTGCTTCCCTCTGCGCCCCCTAGCGCGAACTTCATCGGAGGTCCTAAGACCAAGCCCTAGTCGCGGGACGTCCTCTTCGGAGTTTCGTTCCGGTACTCACTGCTTGCCTCATGGAGCGGCGTGGAGTCGGAGCAGGCGCTCAATGAGGCTCAGGCGAAGATCCTTCCTCCGGGAGATCTTTGGCTAAGAAGAAGCGCTCGCGCTCCTCTCTTCCAGCCTTGCCGCCAAGCAGGCGAAATCGACACGCCTCAGCACCCCAAGAAGCCCGCAGCCCCGCCTACTTCTTCTCAAGGTCCGGGTCCAGCCGGAGGCTCGTCCCCCTCCCAAAATCAAGGCGCCTGGAAGGGTAAAGAGCCTTCCGTCCTTAAGGGCACGGCAGCCGCGGAGTCTATCCTTCGGGAGGGAGCCTTCCACCTCCGTTGGGCGGCCGCTTAAATTTCTTACGTGCTGAATGGCCACCATTTTCTTCCTCTCACCTTGGGGTGCTGATCGAGCGGGTGAACGGGGTTTTCGAATAGAAGTCACCGCGACACCCCCGGCGACTTCGCTGCCGAGACCCACCCCCCTTCCGGTGGAGCCGAAGAACCAAGTTCTTCTGGACGAGGTCTCGTCGCTCTTGGCGAAGGTGCCATTTCCCCCGGTTCGACCCCCCGTCACTAGGGGTTTTGGTCTACGTTCTCTTGGCTCCCAAGAAGACCGGGGATTGGCGTCCCATCCTGAACTTGAAGCCCCTGAATCAGTATCCACCGTGTTGGCCTACATCAACAAACGGGGCGGGACTCGGTCCCGGCCCCGTGTGCCTCGGCGCCATGCGTATCATAGCGTGGTTTCGAAACCGGCCATCCACGATGTCCTCGCGCTACACATTCCAGGGGCCGTCACTTCCTTGCCGACGATCTGTCACGCGGCAGGATGACGGCCTCGGAATGGATACTGAACCGAGATGTCCGTACGGAGATCTTCGAGAGATTGTACGTTCCTTAGATCGACCTGTTTCGCCTCGAACCAGAGTCACCAGCTCCCTCTGTACTGCACCCAGACTCACGACCGGGTGCTACGCGATCAACGCTCTGGCGATGGACTGTCGGGGATCGCGGCCTATGCCTTCCCACCAATTCCGATCCTACATCGTGAAGTTTCGAAAATTGGGCGGGAGGCGTGCTGTGTCATCCTCATCGCTCCCTTTTGGCCGAACCACTTTGGTTTCGACCGATGGTGGATCGCCTGGCGGCTCTGCCGCTGCGTCTACCAATCTGTCCGGATCTATATCCCTCGTACTGAGGGACAGCCCAGTCTGTCGCTAGCGCACCTAGCCGTTGACCTGTGTTGCCATTATCCGGCAACGATGCCAAGATTCTGGCTTTTCACAGTGGGCTGCCCGTCGCTCATATCAGCAGAAGAAGGAAAATCCACCATGGACGCTTACTCTAAGGTCCTCGGACCCTACTTCCTCTGGTGTGAGCGACAAGAGGTGTCCCGCTCGGCATCTGAGCCGAGATCGCTGATTTCTCACCGCTCGCTTTGATAGCGGACTTGAAACTTCGACTGGTAGAAACTAACAAGTCCGCATCCTAGGATCCATAGAGTTTCGACGACGGATAACTATCCCTGACGTGGTTTCGATCCGTCTCCTCTAAAGGGGATGTTTAATACACCACCCTCCGCCAGGAAGGCGGTCCCACCCTGGGACCTTAGACTATTTAGTGAAACCCCCGTTCGAACCAATGGCTGAGGCATCACTAAAACATGTCAACCATTAAAGACGGCCTGTCCTGGCCTCTCGCCTATGGGAGACGATGCTCGGAGATTAAGAATATCTTGATGTCAGCGTCAGAATTCTCTTGGGACAGGGGTCAAATTGTTCTTTAGGCCGGATTTCAGCCAAGAATTGAGTCATCCTCCTTCCGACACTCTACAATTATCTTACCCCGTATTGCATGTCACTCTTCGGTGGGGGAAGATCGCCTGTGGTGTCCCGTTCGGGCCCTTGAGTACAATAAAACGTAAAACTAGTCCGCTCGGGCTCGAACAAATAAAAAAAAAAAAACAAAACAAAACAAAATAACTCCTCTTTTTTCTTACACCCTCTTCCCCCACGGGTCCGCGTCTAAAGCGACTATTGCTCGATGATTAGCACTGTAATTAATGATTCCACGCGGTGATAGGAGCTGCCCAAGCTCGAGCCCTTCAGTCCGTAACATCACGTCGTCGTGGGCCTATCACCGCTGAATCCCATTGCCGAAATCTGCGAAGCGATGTCCGTGGAGGGCTCCCAAACGTTTTCGTCGGTGTAACGACAAGGAACGTACAAACTCCCCAAGAGACGTTGCGAGGGCAACTCCTGCAGAAACACACGAATTCATCTACACTATCATAGTCTCCCTCCGGTTGCCGATGTGACGCTCACCCCGGATATTCCGTTGTCATGTGAGCATCTATGTCCCTGATTTTTATGTTAATGCCTTTAGGCCTTTAACATATGTTCTTTATGTTTAACTATGTTTCTTTATGTTAGTGTAGGTCCTCGCCTTTGCTGCACTCTGTTGATCTGCTCTGAGATATCATGCTCCACCTCCGACTAGTGTGCGGGCTGGTTTGATTGAAATTATTTCATTCACCGGGGGTTAAATGCATATATTTCAGTCAACATTGGTGTAAAGGAAATCCCATCTCCGTGTAAATCATTTATTCAAAAACACTTATGTTTTAAAATCATTTAACTGAGGCCTGATTTCTTTCCAATGTTGACTTCCCGCTTCCAGGCCCGCCCCACAAGCATGATATGACGCGCGTGGCCGTGTGGGCTTAAGCCAAAACGGAATTGAGGAGAGCTAAGGTCGACAGGCTGAGGGTGTGGACCTGGGGTCACTGGTGTCGAGACCATTTAATCTTTTAGGGGTGCGAAATAGGTATTTTGGGCATTCCACTTCTCAGAAGGGAATCATATATTTCAGTCAACATTGAAAAGGTAATCAGGCCTCATTTAAATGATTTATAAAACCTAATGGGTTTTTGACTAATAGCAACCAGAATCCAGTTTCCTTGAATTTCCATCATTTTGTGATCATTCCAGCTTACAAAATTGGCAGCTACTTGATGGATGAATTGGGTGGATGATGGTAGGATGCATCATGCTATTTGTCCCACAAAAAGGTCACAATTTGTCATAACTTTTTTGTGTCGTCTCAAGAATTGCAGAAGGCACATAGGGATACTCTCTGGTCGTATGTCTGTGTGTGTTCTGTGTGTGTCTGTGGTCAAATGAGAACCCGTAATATATTGCATGCCGTATGAGTTCCGTAAGGCTATGATGTAACTTGGTGGAAAGAGGGGTGGGTGGGGTGACAGTTGGTGACCAATGGTAATGGTTTGTTTCAATGGAATTAAACATTACAATTTACTTTTAATTTTGCATCTGAAGAAACTCTGAAGTTTAATTTAACCTTGCTTATTGTTTTTTTGAAGGCAATTGTAAAATTCCTGATATAAAGCTATGAAGTATTTTCACATCCAACGCTAATTTCACCGTTATTTTAAATGCGTTCAGATATATCTCTATGTGAAACACTCATGTTCCTGCACTCGTTAGATACTACGCACATAGATCTGTAGGTGAAAAGCGTAAACAGCTTGTTTTACGAACAGCGTTAATTATACGCATATTGAAATTACGTGTAAATTAAACATACAACAGTTTGTGAAATTATGATTGCAGTTTTTGAGCTTATTGCATCCTTACTACACTTTCAAGATTGTAACTTTGTGCATGTTATGACCACAATAAACCCATTATAAGTACTATGCAAAATATCAAAAAATAAAAAATGTCAGATAAGACAGTGTTGTAATTTGGCACGATTGCAATGGTGACGTCTTTTTCCTATTTGTTCTCACACCAGACCGATGACACATTAAGAAGACAACCTTGCCGCCTCCATAGCCATATGTTGCATGTGGGAAACAACAGGGTTGCATTTGGTCAAATGAGCGGTAGCCCCCCTAGTGAAGTACCTCAAGTCTCCCTGACCAGAATGTCCACAGAGCTACAGCCAAGCATTGTATCAGCTATCAAGGGACCCTAACAACTGTATCACAATGCATGAGAGTGGAGTTTGTAAGGTGGTGGTCAATTTTAAATCATAACCAATCTCCGACATTTTGGTTTCATATAATTGGTTTTAGAGGAGAAACAAATATTAAATATCATTGTTTGTGACCATCCTTCAAAGCATCTCTCATGATGCTATCCCAACATGTATTCATTGGATGTAGTTTTTGTGCAAATATATAATTATTAGAATGTTATTATGAGACCATATTTTGATAGTGATGAGATGATAGTTATTTGGAAATTCTGGCATGCCTTCAAACACTCACGTTTAAAACTGAAGGCACTTAGTCCAAATTCCATTGATCAGTCATTAAAAACAGACTGAAAATAAAACCGACAGTTCATACAAAGCTAACATTCATGCCTGTCATTTTTGCTCAAACTGTTTATATACAATTGCATAATTGCATAAATTTGATGTTAATGCTGCTTTCAATGCTTTGCAATGCTATGTATAGACATGTGTACCATCAAAATATTGGCCATTCCTGGCAATTGCACAATGCTGAGGCGAACACAACAAAATCCGTCTTGCATATTGATGTAATCTCAAAATTGTGTTTCAACTTCAATCACACAAAGGTTGCACAGCATTGAAGAACACTATATTTACTTTTTTTAAGTCGTTTTGTGTTGTTGTATATATAAATAAGAAACTGTATTTTCCTTTGTATTTTACAGCTCCTGGTAGACCTGGTTGGTGCAAAGATCCAGCAATTACAAAAGCAGGCAGCAGATCTAGGAAACTACGACGCCTGGCACTGGCAATGAGAAGGCACGATCTAAATAACTCAACCATCACTGCTCATGTCTAATAATTAAAGTTGGACTTGATTTCCTATGGTAGTCCAGGATAAATCATTTTTTTCCAGGATTGATTTGCATGGCGCGAGAGAAAATAGTGGTCAAAAAGATGAAATTAAAGAAAAAAACATTATCAGTACAACTGCAGTTTTCCGTCCATTTTATATAATTTTATTATCAATAAAGCATGTCAAAAGATGACGCTTTTCACTTTCTGTAAAATATTTTTCACAACAATGTATTTTGTACAATTATTTTGGTAGTGTTATACTCTGAATTTCAACAAACTGGTCATAATGGAACACATGCCAGCATAGCACGGAAGATGCACAGTGCTCTTATCAACGGATGCCCATTTCTAATTGGTTTCAAACTCTCAAATATGTGCGCCAAACTTCCATTGGAAAGGTTTCGTCAATCACGTCATGTGGTGGTTCATGCAGCCTTCTGGTTCCAAGGCATGCACACAGCTATACTTGATTTCGTCTCACTTAGGGTTAAAGGTGCACGAGATATTTACATATCAGGTTGTCCTAAACAATTTGAAAGTACTGATTGTTTGGCCCGATGCAAATTTTCAACTCACAAAATATCCCCATCTGAAAGGATTAAGCTAAGAAAGTTTTTCTTTGGTACAAAAATTTAGAAATTTCTAATGTCATATAGGATCAAATACGAATTCAAAATAAAAGCACCTTTTTCTCTATTAGACATTTCTGTAGCCAATACAGGTAAGAAATCTATTGAGTGTCTAAGCTATATGAATTAGGATTATGACACAATAGTTTGGATGGCCTCAAAATCTCTCGTTGCACCTTTAAAATTTGTCATGTGAATGCAGAGGTGGTAAGTGCAATAGCAGTATAGCTGTAAATCTGTGTACTGCCATGAATTAGGATAACTCTCAATTTATCTTTTCTTAAGTCAGTGGCTCTTAAAATGGTTCTTCAGGCAACATCAAGAACCATTTCAAGAGCCACTGCCCAATCTTATGTCATAATCTTATGTTTGATGTGAATTCCTAACAAATGGCAGCTATTGCATTTACGACCTTCTTGCACTGACACAACGAATTGTAATCATTGATTTATACCCAGTGGTACAACAGAACTGGACTTGGATCTTTGTGTAGCTCCTCTGTTGCTCTTTCAATACCTTCATAAAAGAGAGCTAGTCCAGACAGCAGTGGAATCTAATATAGCATGTCCAGCTAATTTGGATTCAGATTATTATAGTTTGTATTGTCAAAGTTGATTAGCCCCCTTCTTGTGACTTTAATCCTAGGGAGGGAGCTTGTCAACTTCCAATTATTTCCTTGTGGTTAATGTAACTGGCTGTGCTATACTGTACATTTCAGTTTCAATATCGATATGGAATGCCTAGTGACAATATTTCACTGCATAGGAAGTGGCACAAACTTCCAGGGGTCTAGCCCATCTGGACCTCCCCTATGGGACTCTTTACCAGGACACCTCAAGGAACCTGTTGTTTGTCCAGATCTCTGACATTATTTCCTGAAATTTTGAGGAGCAGCTTCGGACATCACTGGTTATAAAACCAAATCATAATTTGACTTATAGTGCACCCAGCCAATTGCCCATAACATGCTCTCTATCTATTCCATAAAACGCCACCACTCCGGCTCCATTTCTTGACAAGACATGTGCGCATGTACCGTACATCAATCCAACGGTGCATTGTTTGGGTGGGAAGCAGGTGTACAAGCAACATGTCCAAGTATTTTGAGCCTTCATACCTTGATTCGTAAAGTGGTAGAGTTAAGATGAGGGTCTGGCCTGGTACTCCCCTGAGGTCTAACCCTTTTTGTCCCCGCCGAACGAAGCGTTTCGGAGGGGCCGATAAAATGGGCTCCGTCCGTAAGTCCGTATGTCTGTGAGAAAAATGTTAACCTGCAATGTCTGTGATAAAAATTTTAACCCTGTATGCTGTATCTTTGAACCCTAATATCGACACACAAATTCTTCGCATCATGGAAGTGCATCATGGGCATTGCTGTTTGCTTTTGCCATTGCAAATGCTTGATATAAACGGTTTAGGTATGCAAATGAGGCTAATTAAGTTGCAAATTGATGTATCACTGAAACGGTACTTTAGATATGCAACAATTCTTATTGCCACATGAAGTAATCTTGGCATTGCATTGTTTTTGCACGTTGAAGGGCATGTATATATGTGCTTAAGTCTATTGCAAATGAGCTAATCAGTCATAATTAATGTATCACTGAAACGTTACATTTGGATAATCACAGTTCCTTCGCTACAGAAACTTATGCCTTCGCTTCTTGGAAGTGCATAATGCATGCCTCGTGTCTGCGATTTGAAAGTGCATGGTATAGGCGGTTTAGGTATGCCAAATGAGCTAATTAATATGCATAATTAATGTATCACTGAAACGGTTCATCAGATATGCAAATTCTTTTGCCACAATGAAGTACATTTTGGCCATGCAATTTTTTTCACATTTGAAAGTGCATGATATCTAGTGGCTTATGTATGCAAATGGCTAATTAAATATTCACAATGTTTAAGTGTTTCGCTGACACGGTACATTGGATGTGCAAAAATCCTTCGCTAACATGAAAGCTTATGCCATACATCTTTGGTTAACATGATATGTGCAGTTTAGTTAAAATGCAATTCATACATCTTTTTCATGGAAGACTATTATTCTATATAGTTTTGTTGGTGAATTGACGTTTTAGAATTTTGTGAGTTATTCTTAGTTGTTTAGATATATTCTTAATTTATTTTTTTGGCGACTTATGGTGGAGTTGATCGATTATGTTTTGTAGAGTTATTTTTTTGTGAGTTATGGATTGGATTTCTTGGGACGAGTTATGTTTTAATTATCCAAATTTTTAATTAGTGCAGTTAAGTTGTCACTTCCAAATGATCGCGAAATTCGGCGGGGACATATTTTACGCATCGCGTAAATACGAGTTCGCCTTGTTTACAGTACCTTTGTGGACAGGGCAGAAATTTGGCTCATTACATATGGTTATGCGGCAAAAGTGACTCCACATACTTGTGTGTGCGGTTATGTGAGATATTTATTTGGCCTTACAAGTATGTACATAAAGCACATATTTAAATTGATGCTATAACACTTAAATGAATTTAAGCTCTATTTAAATGAGCATGTTTTTTGTCAATTTGTACAAGTGGGAAGCAAATCCAAAGTTTGACTTCATTTATATTTCTTTTATACCATATGAATAGTGTATGTAAAAATTGTAAATATAGTACAGAGTTAAAAATTCCTGTTTCTCATCCATCCAAACACTTTGCACTGTGGGACGGCGTGAAAACAATAATAAAATCGGCACTGATATCAACCTTGAAAATAAATTGTCAAACTATTATTCTGACACCCATGACAAATTCTTGGACCAAAATATGCAACATAATTTCACTGAATGTTTGAAATTCTGTAAAATATCTTTCCACAGGAACTTTAATTCAATATGTAGGCAAGCTTATGCAATAACAGACTTGATTTTTTCTATTTTATTCAATTATATTACATCATGAATGGCACTTCTTTCGTGAAAGCATTGACCATTGTCAGCAACAGTTGGTACGGATTAAGCAATGATTACTTTAGTAAAGCAAAGATAATAAAGCATTTAAGTAGCCTTGCTGTCATTGATATGAAGAGTACGACCCTGGTCAAAAGTAAACTAGATTTTTTTCTCCAATGACAATGATATAACAAGCTATTGCATAAAAAACATTTATTAACTTGTTTAATATTTTAATATTTTTCTGAAATTTTTACTTGCTCTGTATTTTGTGGATGTGTACCCAGGGGACCCACCAGAGTGTCTTTTGAGGTCATTGGGGTCATCTAAGGTCAAATGAGTAAACATTGTATGATCATGGAACTTGATGGGTTTGGCCAACATTCAGTATTGAAAATTTTTTATAACATCAATTCAAGGTCATCAGGGGTCGTCTTAGGTCAAATCAGTAAAAATAGTTGTATGGTCATGAAGCTTTGTAGTTTAATCAACATTTGATGCCACAAAACCTGAAAGTCAGTTCAAGGTCATCAACTTTTTTCTTCACTATGTACAGCTTGATATATTGATAGAATTTTTGGACAAAGGAACTTTTTTCCTTTGCAAAATTACTTTCTTTGGTCAAATTTGCCAAACTTTAAAAAAATATTTTCCCAACATTTCTAATCATCTTAGGTAAGAGGTGACATTTTGTTTGCATATCTTGAATTTGCTTATGGAGCATATTATCCACAGCAAATATGAAGGTTCTACTCAGTTTGCTATAAAAAAAATACAGCTATTTTTCTAAGAATTTACATTTTTGGGTAAAATGGGGAAAACCCTGAAAAACATGTACACTCAAGTATCTCAGGTAACGTCACTTCGGAATTGCCAGCCGAGAAAAATAAAAGCAAAAAGTCCTGCTAAATATAATTAACATCAGTAGCAGCTCTAAAAGTTGAGTTCAGCTGAAATTTTCACTATAGAGCACTTTTAGTCGATTGGCTCTACACTAATATCACATTCTTCATAAATGCAATGATTTTCTCATCACCAACTTCTAACTGAAGAAATAGACAAGACATTCATAGACTCAAACATTTTGATCTGTGGGAACAAATTGCAAACTGTGGGAACAGATTATCCAAAACAGATATTTTAACTATGTCCCCTATGGGGCTTCGTAGAACTGCCCTAATGCTCTGCAAAACTGTGAAATGGAACCATACAACTGGCAATGCTCACTTCAAATGCATTGGATGCAAGATGAAAACAAACTGCTCTTAAATTCTGGAAAGCTGCTTCAAATGCCAAAGTACGCTGCCTATTTGACAACCAATCTTCATTCTGCCTCAAACACCACCAAAAAAAGAGCCGAATCTGCTGTAAACTAAAAACTCCCTTATGTACCACTCGTTGATGTTCAACCATTTACCATATAAGTGTCGGAGAATATTTGAAAACTGGTATCGGTCTGCTTTGTGTTTAAGGATTTTCTACCTTGAGAAAGAAAATGTTATTCATTCCAAAACATTTGTGGTCTTTGTTAAAGTGCATGTATATAATATATACTACGACCGGTCTGGTAATAGGCAATTACTTGCCTTCAAAATTTAAACCACACTTCTTTGCAATAGACGAGACTCATTAAGTCTTTCTTAGCTCTGGTTCAGAGCCCTCGTTTTTTGTTTTAGTCTTTCTCTGTAAGACAATCTCACTGGACCTAAATCATTACTCAAGTTATTTTGGGAATTTGTTTACCACTTTGACAACTGTCTGAATGTCATAGACGGTGAACAGTTCAACATAAAGACAAGGCTCCCCATCATCTGTTTGGCCAGGTAACATCAGAGGATCTTCCCATTTGTTGGTCTTTATTGCTTCAATGCTTTGATCTTCTTTGCTTACATTTTCAAGTTCTGTCATTCCAATATCACATTGCCCGTCATTGTGGTCATCTGCTATTTCCATATAGTCTGCTGCTTGAGCATCATTTTGCCTACACAGGACTCGGTAAAAAGCATTGACAAGGCAGTGGCATTTGGACTTTCTGGGTTCATTGCCTAGGTGGCTCTTTCCTGTTTCCACTTCTTTGTCATCATTGTCCACTCTACTTTGTTCATCTTCACCTTGAACCAGTTCGTCTCCTGCACATGCATCTTCACGATCACTGTTGTCATCATTGTCAGCGACATCATCATCAATGTTGTCTTCGTCCAGGTTGTCATCTTTGACCCGAACAAGCCATTCGTTGACGTTACTGAAGTTACTACTGTCACTGTCTTCGAAGCCAAACTCTTCCCAAGCCCAGTTTTCGGAGGGTTTCCAGCCCAGGTCGGTGAAGCATGCTTTCAGGAATTCACTGACAGTCATCGTATCTTACTCTAATGGCAGATAGGCTTAAGGGAATCATTTTTGGTGTTGATTTCAGACAACGAAATAACAACTCAATACCCGACGGACCTATATCCGCATTCGACTCTATATGGATTGGGGACCAGTTTGGCAGGTATTGGAAATAGAAGCCAGGCTATTGCCCCTTCAGTCGCTATCGAGCATTGGTTTAGATATATTGAGGCCAGCTAGTTAGGTATCGAAAATGACCTCTGATAGAGCTTTTACACCAACGTCGCCGATATCATGAAGACAAGGTCAAGGAGCGTGAGCTGTAAAAAAGATTAGCAAAAGCTTTGAAAGCGCCCTAACTGGCCAGAATAAGGTTGTTTGCTAGATCTAGTCGCGTTAGTTGAGTAAGCTTTTGCAGAGTATGGCTAAGGATATTACATTTAGCATGATAGCCTCAGTTTGCTCAACACAGAACATAGTTTTGAAGTAAATTCTTATACTCGGGGAAAATCTTCCATGGCATTACCAATCTGTTCTTTTGAAGATTCAGCACCTCAAGCTCAACCAGATTCGACATACCAACAGACATGACTTTAAACATCTTCACTGGCCAGAAACATGCCACCCAAATTAAGTGACTTCAAAAAGTGAAGATTACCAAAACCTTCACACAGTTCTGTGTTACCCCTCTTCCAAGAGCCGGATTTCTCCCGTACCCCTGACCCAAACAACCCCAAATGATTCCAGTGAGATCCAGAATTTTAATTTAGGTGAGCTGTTTATCCCAATGCTCAGGGGTTGGCGTAGTATTTGCGTATGTGCATTCGACAAAGTTAAAATCGACGGTTGGGCATCTGCCAGTAATTTTGTGGTCCAATGCACCCACAGCTTTCCACCATGATTCTTCGCCAAATTGACTGTCTCCAAATGCTTTCCAATCGGCATCATTTTAAATAACCACGTCCAGTACTTTTTCTGGCTATGGAAGTGAGGACAAGTACACGAAGATTGGGCATAATGTTTTGATGCAATTCATGCATTCACCCATAGCAGCATGATCTAATGACATTAGTGCTTCTCCTCTGTACAGGAGCATTTGTATGTGTGTGTGATGTGGCCGTGTGTGCGGAGATCCACTGTGGTACTCTTCGCTGTAGTATCCTGTTGATCGTCCTGCACGATCTACAGCTGTGTTGGTTCTGATGTGAAAGATATTTCGTTACACATCAACACTGACATTGAATGTTTCAATTGAAATATCTCCAGTTTGACATCATTTAACCTAGTCGGGGATTCGCTATGCAAAGGCCAGGCTTTCGGAAAATCCCACCTAATAAGAAATTGACCGCAAGAACAACGTTCGTTGCGAATATCACGCAATTCCAAATCTCGACAATTGAACAAGAGGCTTAATCTCAGTTACCAAACCTGGGCGCTACTCTCGAAGAGTAATGTCAGAGGAAGTCGCCATCTTCCAGTACCTTCAAGTTCTTGCTCCCAGAGACCAAATGTGATGTTACAAGAACGATCCGCATCAATCAAGTCGTTTCCTGCCACACTAACAACATGCTTCACAGGATTCTTCGCAGCGGTCTTGCTATTATGCCACAAGCAAATCGCAGCACAAACTCCATTTCGTGTAGGTTCTCTTTGGCTATCTTGTCTAGATATTCTGCGACATCAGCTTCTTATCGTCGGTAAACCTTTACCAGGTAGGTTGTGCCACATTCATGAAAGATTTTGTGCAAGAAGTATGTGTAATCGTGGTACTGAATTTTGGACCGTTTTCTTCTCCTGTAATAACAATCCTATCTCATATGCTTTTTGAATATTTCATCACATTGTTGAAAATCGTCTGACGTGAATATAATTTGTCTTTTTAAAGCAATCCTTCAAGGGCAACCTGACCAATACTTCCCATTATGTTTTCTAACAGTATTACTGAAATCAGTATCATCGTCAAACCCCGTCCATGTCATTGTTAGTAGTCTGAAGACCTTGGCCGTCGGATTTTGCCAAACTGTGTTTTGTGCTCAAGCAAAATATTAGGCCTGGTATAGTTTGGGAGTGACTTTGCCCGACAATTCTACCCTCTATTCACCTCATCATTCCACAAAACCAAAGCATTGTTAGCATAATTGGAAACCGTGGCCATATCCATAACTGTTGTGATTGCCCAATTTCGTTTAAGAGCGCACTGACTTTTTGAGTGTCATACGACTATCAGTAATCATCTTCATTCTGATTTGAAAACGCTTTGCACGTAATTGGTTTACACTTTTTTTCAGAAATCCGTTCATATCCAATTGAGTGAAAGTGCTTGTGATATTTGCCTAATTTGGACTCATTCCCTCCGGTGGCCTATTGTGACAATGACAGAACCTCTTTTCCAAAATTGGTGGGACAGGATATCTGCAACCTGATCTCCAGTATCTGATGGGGAAAACTACTTCGTTCAACTACTTCGCCTTTCATTTCGTCAACTCCATCCTCTAGAATTCAAGTACCTTTCTTGATTTTTTCCCGACAAACATTTCTATGTCGTTTCTATCAACCTTGTGTAATCGTAAGGAAGCAACTGGTCAAATACAGCATCAATGAACGTCATTCCTGGAATTAAGATCCTTAAGCTGAGAGCAAACAGGATCAGATATTGGCTAGAAACCATTTATCTCTAACCTGCAACCTGCCTGATCGCTTTTGTGGCTGGTTTTGCTACTTGTCTTTGCATTTCCCAGTCGTATGAAAGCTTTGATACCATGGTTGCTTTCCTCCCCTCCTGGTCCTGCCCTAAGAATAAGGCTACAAACATCGTTCATCATCATCATTTGATCTTATTTTAAAAAGGTCAATATCGGTTGTTTCAAGTTGTTCTTGTGTTAATTTCTTCTCCCGGGTTGATTCCCTCTACAAGTTCTAGGTCGACAAAAATATCGCTATACATCACCGTCATCGCCGAAAAATGCTGGAAGTAGTGGAATGTTCCCTCTCTCCGTCTCGTAGACTTTTCTCAGCTCGTCTATACATATCGCTACGTCAAAGTAATCAGTTTTTACTCTTGCCATATCTCTGAACTAGTAGAAAACTAGGTTTGGGGACAATTTGAAAATGAAAGAAAAGAACACTGATTAAATATTGTGAAAGAAATCATCTTTTGATGCTCTAAGCAAATAATATGGTTTGTTACGGTAACGAATGTGCTATTGTAATACACACAAAATGGTTTATCAGATTCAAAAGAGCTTTCCGAATCAAGTTGGTGACATCAGCCTTTCTTATGAAACACAGGAACTTGTGTAATAATCGGGTGGGGTGCCTATGATACAGTGTCCAAAAAGTAACCCTAAAAGCGCCCCCAATTTCATGTCTTTAATAAACATTTATGCAAATTATTTACACATTTCAAAAGTATTGTTTATTAGCTATTCAAAACAGCAAACCCCGTTGAATTGGGAGTTTTCTGTGTTTCATGAGAAAGGCTGTTGTCACCAACTTGATTCCAAAATCTCTTTTGAATCTGATATACCATTTTGTGTGTATTACAATAGCCCATACGTAACTGCTCAAATATTTTTCAGTATTACTGAAAAATATTTGAGCAGTTAACAAACCATATAGTTGCTTATAGTAGCATCACAAGGTGAATAGGTGATAGATTTCAGCCAAAATGTTTCGCACATGAAATGAGAAAAATATAACCCTTCAATGGTATCAAAATCTCCGGTTTGATGGGGTGAGTGGTGGGTTCGAGGCTGAGAATCTAGTAGTACTCTTTAAAACAAGCTTAGCAAACTCTTCAAACTTTAAACTTTCTCGAGATATTTTAAAAGTAATTTGTAACCACTAGCTACCGCTACCCCTAAGCAATACGACAGGTACATGTTTTAAGGTCTATTTATACTTCACTGCACAGTGCATTGAAAATTGATGAAACCATCTCTGATTCAACACAGCAGCAATAACACAGTTCAAATTGCATTGCGCCGCAGCTGTGTTGAGTCAGAGATGGTTTTCATCCATTTTCACTCCATTGTAGTCCAGTGCAGTATGAATGGACCTTTAGATCTAATGATTAAAAGACAAACCTTGCTTCTTGTATAGTGTTTAGAATAGATCTATCTAATCTTCACATCCGTCAACTTGCCTCTGTGTGACTGATGATTTCATCTAGAACATTTTGTGATCACCTGGTGAACACAGGAATAAAGTGAACCTACTGCATATCGTGCGTGAGCTGTGGGAACCTGAATAATAAAATTAAAGCTGTCTTTCGTGTCCACAACCTGGTCGACGTCTCTCCAAGAAGTTAGATTTTGTATCATATGCTTAGTATTGTATGTGTGCCATGCGTTTGTAGGCGGTCGCCTTGTAATCGAAAGGTCTGTTGGCTTCAATTCCCATTGTTAGGCACACTTTATTATTTATTTAGAGTTGAGATCGATGAAAACAATTTCGAGTTGGCCGAGGACGTAGAAAAAATGTAATGAGAAATTCAAATGATTAATTTGCCCTGTACCAAAAATCAATCCATCACTCAAGCAATCCTGGATATCCCACCGCTCCATTCAGGTGCACCGCTGTAAAAAGCGGAGTATAAAGTACATGCAGTAGTAACACAAAAACTCCACTTTAACATTCCAGGTAAACGCCATACCTCAAGTGTATTAAAGGTATTGTAGTACACACACATTATCACCTCACACATCAATAGACGTAATAACCATTTTGCTAAAAGATGCGCAGAAAGTTACCAATCCATGAGGACAGGCGTAATGGGAAATATATGCATTCGAAGCGAAGCGAAGCATGGAGAAATTGCAGATGACATGCAGAAGAGGGTATACGTGAAAAGGAATCCAAAAACAAATTGGAGGAATGGTAAAAATCCTGGCAACACAAAATGTGCATAGACTAACTTCGATACAATAACAAATCAAAGAAAAAACACAAATACTAGAATAACTACTTACATGTGGACACACTGAGGCCCCAAAACAGTAACCAAAAAACAATACTAGAGTATCTGGCATAAATCAATTTTGCGATATCCCCTGATATAACATCATAATTAGCTGACACTCTATCATTGACCTAAAGATTAAACATGTAAGTAACATATACAGCGGAGACACAGCTGGCTATGCCTAAAGAATTAGCAAGGACGTTGACCAAAGACGTATCACTAGCAGAACACGAGAAGTCCAAAAAGATAGTGCACTGTACATATGTAGTTCAACCCCATATACTCTGAACTGGCGAAGACACTATTGGCACTGGTGACATATTGGCGATGGACAAAATAATACAATTTGTGCCTGTTCATATGGTGGAAATTTGCTATTTTTTTAAGAGTGTCTTTGGGTGAAAATTTTGGCAACATTTTCTAAAAATAGAGGTCTTGGGGTGAAAGATTTCAAAATTGTCGAAAAAAATGGGGGTCTTTGGATGGCGATGGTAATTTCAATACTACAGGGCCATTGGGGCAATGATGCTGGTGTACAACCATAACAGGCCTATAAGCGTCATCATCGAGGGAAAC
The DNA here is from genome assembly GCA_023653785.1 of Ophioderma brevispina. NCBI lineage: Eukaryota > Metazoa > Echinodermata > Ophiuroidea > Amphilepidida > Ophiodermatidae > Ophioderma > Ophioderma brevispina. The sequence goes on from JAMKCH010085637.1 coordinate 83,131, forward strand.
CCCCTCCCCCTGGAAACCCCTTGGACATGTAGGCAAAGATTCCTCTATATGTGCTGACCTCTCGGCGCCCTTAAGATGGCCAGTTGCGTCGCAACAGTTCTGAGGGGAGAAAAAGCGGGTTCAGGGGGGAAATCAGCCCGGTCAGGGGAAAATTCGTCCCGACTGATTTTTCATGATTTCCCTCAAAATTTTCCTGATTGCACGGAACCTTCAACTTCTTTCCAGAGAGCTTCATTTCCCTTTTCTATGAACACCGTTGAGTAGCCCCTATCCTCCGATCCCAGATACGACACTGATGTTCTTTGGGAGTGCATGCGAGTTCCTGGATTCATAGCTCATGTTGAGAAGGGGCCTAAATCTTGACATGTCTTGACTTAACACATTTAGGCTATTAAGCACATCCATAAACTTAATAAATGCGAAAACTTGGGAAAAAAATAGTGGTATGTCCATTAAGTTTGCATTATAGAAGACTGGTCAACCGGTTGAGTGACCGCTCCCATTCAAACCGGCTAACAATTGATTTGTTGTCAAAGTTGGCAGTGATCATATGCCAGTTCATCACGGGATGAAGTACAATATAAGCACAAATTATCTATTCCAACCCTATATTATCCAAACTATGGAGTTTCTATATATACATGAACCAATTGCATGGCACTTGTAACATTGAGGGCCATGACTCCAAATTCAAAATGGAACCAATTAATAATTTAAAATATGTCCATATAACAGCAATACCTGCGATAAAAATAAACATGAGTACTTAGATTATGTTGTTAGACCCAATAAATGGTATTTCTGATAATTTTAAAGTGTAACATGACCGTCAATCAATATGGCAGCCCAAAACGTGAATATCTTAAAAATACTTGACACAAATTTCTAATATTACCTTCAGTATAAATATAAGTTCATTAAACAATTAGAAATGTACCTATGATCATAACCAAGTGATACCGGTAATCCGGATAAATAAAAATGGATCATTTATAAATTGAGTGCAATATATGTGAAAAAATGTAATTCCTATGGTATTTTTGACAACTTGACCATATTAAGTTTTTTCGATTTTGGCGCATTTAACCAATTGAAATCTATGTTGTACATTGGTTAGGATCAAAGGTACAGTTGTCTATGTCATTGACACATTGATTTCGATTTGAAGGCTGTAATACCTTAAATTTTGTTGCCAATATTTTTTTAATATTGTCCCGTTTTGGCCTGCCATATTGATTGACGTCATGTTACATTTTAAAAGAATCAGAAAATACATAATTGTGCTACACTAAGTACTTCTCGTCTATTTTTTATCGCAGGTAATTTGCTGTGATATGGCATATGTTAAAATTACTAGATTTTAAAACACTTACCAAATGAAGTATTTGAAGTATGACTTAATGTACAAGTGCCATAAACTTGTTCATTGGATCCTATAGTAAGTAACTCCATACTATAGTACTCCATATTTACACTCAGCACTTTCATCATCTTCTTATTGCTACCAAACATGATCAGATTGCAGAGTCAACCAGTGCTTCAATTGGCTTAGCCCCAGGAGGCCATAGACCCAGCAATTTGCAGCGAGTTGGCAGAAATTGGAGTTTGTCTGGGAACTTTCTTGAAACTTTTCCCTTTTTGCTGATGTCACCTTGACTAAAGGAAGCAGCTTCAATACCATATAACACCCTGGTTAACACCTAGGTGATCCAATATGGTAGGCTATTTGTGGGGGAAGACCAGTCTCAGTGAATTATAACCAGCATATTTAAGATGTTCTGTTCCGTTTAGATTATCAATCCTGTGATTTGCCATTTTTATCCCCCTTGATTGAAAAGCAAGGGGAATTTGTGATGGCGCGCATGTCCGGCATGTATGTGGTGTTCCAGTTTGGTTAGCTTTTCTAACCAAGGGTTAGGTTTCGTTTTTTTTTTTCAGGTCTCCTTCGAAAAGTTGAAGTCCGATTAACCAGACTTGGGGTTAATGTGCATAGGGGTTTCCTCACTGAGCATGATTGCAAAGGTCATGGACAAGGTCAGAGGTCATCTGAGGTCATGTCCAATGCCACTTTCCGGGGGATGACGCAAGTTGTACTTGGCAGTATTTTTAAAAGAATAAATAACTCCTTTTTTTCATCTAGGCCTAATGGAAGTATTTTGGTCTCATCACTTCTGGCAAAAGCCTTCAATACGAGAGATTTTAGAAGCTATATCATCTTCAGTGCTGACTGAAAATCACTCCTTTTTCAGCAAATGTTATTTGAAAATGATCTTTAAAAAACCAACAGTCCTATATCGACAGATCAGTCCAACTTCCTGTCATCTAAAATCAGAAGATTAGTGAGATTTGATGATTCGGAACGTTGACCATGATTTCGGGCAAGAATCTCACACGGGCTGAGGGTGATTATCGGATTACCTTATGCCGGTGTGGCAGGAGATATGGTCCTCCGGGCTCACAGTCCGGGAACAATGTTGAACAATAGGTCAATCGATTCAGTTGACTCTTCACGCAACATTAGTTTCACGCTTTATTCCATTGTCGTCTATGGAGCCCGGACTATGATGATACCCTCTGGATGATACCTGTCGGACTATGATTACTTTCACACCGGGTTCGAGACCGTGTATTTTCGTCTTTATTTAATTTAGCTCGCCAGTTTCTCCGAGCCTCTGAATTGCTTTCTCGGGTTGTATCATTTGTTTAATCCTCGCGTGCATTGAATTGAGTTTCGCATAGATTCTGCTAGAAGCATGCATGTATAGGCCCACCCTCAGTCTAAAAATATATCTATTTTTAAATCTAATTTACACTAATGAAATCACACAACCTTTCACATATACATTATTTATGAATACGATTTTATTGCACAACTTGAAAACCTTTAAAGTTATGCAGACTTTCCAAAAAAAATCAAAGATTAATATTTGGCCAAAAACTTAAGTTCATCCCAACTGGAAGTTAACTGATTCTTGTTTAGGAATGTTCCAGCTTTCATGAGATTTTTATTTGGTGTAATTTGGGGGGTCTGGTTCATGAGTTATGGCTATTAGCCAATTATCTGAGACACATGAAAAAAACAGTTGGGCCAGTTTCGGCTATCCCGATATCAACACAGTTGCCATTGAAAATCAACTTCAAGACATTCTTTATTCCAGGGTTCAGCAGAAGGTAGAACCATAAAAACACACCCGTTTAAAGTAAACTGAAACTTTTGAACACCAAACATAATTCTTTTCTTTATTGTTCTTTGTTCAACACTGATTTCTTCATTATGTTCCTCTCTCGTAGTGGAGTATGGGGAGGGGAAATTGGCCCTCCCCATTAGAGCGTTGCTCGTACTCATGTCCCCCAACAGAGACTTGTGGCTGTCCCCTTAGTTTTAGCAGTAAACTTCCCAAAATTTACATGAATTTCATGAAACGAATCCCCAGTTCCTTTACAACATAATTTCTGGTGCTTTCACTGTTTGAAAATTATACATTCACTCTGATCTCTACAATATTATTTTGTTTGAAAACAGTTTAATCCTACAACATGCTACACACCTTAAGTTTCTTGAACCTTCAAGTGAAACTGGCCCAAGTGGTATTTTAACCTTTGAGTTCAATTAGCAATATCTCCGGTCAGGGTGCATCAAATTGGATGGAATAAAAATGAGGCTTTAGCTTAGGAACTGGTCTAAAAATAAAGTCAAAATATCTCACAGAAATGCACAGTTTATATTTTTTTAAATTTTAAGTTTTTATATTTTTGGGACAGTTTGTAGTTCATCAAAAATATCTACTTTGGATGATACATTACAAACACTGCGACATTAATTGAGACCTACACTTGATCATAACAATATTTTAAATTTTGTGTATTTGTCTAATTTTCTATTATTCCACAAAAACCTCAATTTCACCAAAAAATGTCTGGTGAAAAACTTTGTTGCACTCACGTGACGATAAGGCTTTACGAACGTTATCCGATAGTAGGGGACTGTAGTGCACTGATCTTATATGTGAGTGTGCAAATTTGGATAAAATTGTGAATTTTGGTACACAAGTACTTCATGCATTGATAATCAAAAAAATTGATGGAAGCACTTGCCACACCCCTTTCATGGCCCCCAGCTTGGATTTAAAGGTTACACAGGGGAAAAAGTTTTAAAATGTTCCGATTGTGTGTTGAAAAGCACACCATGATATGGCTTATAGTTTTGAAATTATAGGGTAAAAACTGTAAATATGGTGAAAAAGTCCATTTTGGTTTGTACAGGGGTCAAAAATTAAAAGTTGCTTCAATCATACTATAATTTGACTAATGTTGTGTGTATGTGTGTGTATGTTTGTTCGCAAAAGGCTCCGCCAGTTTCGATCCATATTGCGCCAAATTCACATGAAAGGTGCATGAGGATACCGGACGGGTTAACCGCTATATTTGGACGAAATCCGTTCAGAAATGGCTGAAAAATCAACGAAAATGTACTCGGTTGCTATGATAAATTACCATTTGTTTGTACGGGTTACTAAGCGGCGCGTAAGCGTAGTGCGTTGCGACGGGTGGTTACGCGTGGCAACGGCGATTACGCGTAAGACGCTATATGCGGTACGCAAGTGACAGGCTCTTATAGTGCAAACGGTGTGGGGAAAGAAAGAAATGGTCAAGAACACGTCATGTTATTTTCGCTTTGATTGTTGTATGTATGGATACTACGGGTTACCCCAAGGAGGTTTGAGAAGAAAAAAAGTTTAAACTATACAGAAAATTACGGGATGAAATATTGACGTTTTAATATTTTAGAAATATTTAGAAGCTATATATGATATGCTGCAAACTACGAGGAATAAAAAGATACGATTACGGGATGTTGTGACGGGGAGAAAAAAAGTACACGGGAACTTCTACGGGATTAAATATTGAAGTTTTATTATTTAAAATAATACGAGAAAAAATAAAATAAAATAATATACGGAAAGTTATACGGGATTAAATATTCAGTTGACGTTTCCTTAGAAATCGGTAACTACATGAGCTATATAGGATATGATAGGCACGGGAATTTGAGTTATTAAAAGTGTTAAAAATACAAAATGTTGCGACTCGGGGAGTTCCAAAGTTCAGGGTGACGGGTTTGGTTGCGGTGTGTCACTTCTTCAGTGATCGCTTCAGTTTCAGTGAATCGCTCCCGTTCCAATCACCTAGCGGGAGCCCGCGCAAAGCGCGGGCCTCCCGCTAGTCATTGTAAAACGTGGTTCAAGTGGTGGTTTAGCTCATAGAATGAAATATAGGAATAGTTTTGAATATCTTACGTGTTTTGGATATTAACCAAAATGGCAATTAATGTCAACGCATTGGCAGCTAATGCGATTCTATTTTGCAGGTGATCATTTGTTGGATGAACGTAGGCAAACTTCAATATAACGATAAGGCAAACATTCCTTAGGGAAACAATTTGCACCACACATTACATGAATCGAAGGGACTTTTACTTTTAACTGTACACACCAAAATTGACTCGTTCACCATTTTTATAGTTTTTACCCCATAAACTCCCGGTTTACTATGCCATAGATAGTTGTGTAAAACTCTACCCTTTTTGGAATCCTTGTAACCAGACAAAACATGGTGTCTTTAACCCCATTAGAACATTGTTAAAATTTGGACTTTCCTTTAACCTGAAAATCAAGCTGGGTCCATTAAGGGGGGGTGGTTGGCAAGGGTTCCATCAGATCATGGATTATCAATGCCGAAAGTACTTGTGTGCAAAATTCACAATTATATCCGGAACGCGCCAACTCTTGCACCCAACGTACAGTCCCTACGATGTTCATTTCTGGAATTTTTCAGTAATAAAGCAACCGATACAATGATTGTACCTAACCAAAACACTGTGGTAGAGTTTCCAATCTCTGTCCCAGATTAGAAGCTATTAGACAAGGCTCCCTTGCATGGTTCTTCCATTGTATCTGAAAAAAACACGTGCTACCAGGAGAGTCTGGGATTTTAGCACAAGAGTCACGTCATCAGCTATTATATCAAATCATATCTATATGGTAGAGAAAATAAACATCTCATCTATGCTTGTTAAACACATGGTCACGGGATTTTACGGAATAAAATGTACGAAACAACACTTGCTACTTATCAGCAATTTTGTCGATTTAAAAAACCCCACATGGAATCCAAACCAACATATGAAAATACACTCTTTCTTTGAGCCTCAAAACTGCTCCATATAGTTTTTAACAAGCGTACACGCGGTGCTTTAAGCTTTTATGCACAACGAAACCCCGGTTGTAAAAAAAAATACATCGCTGTGTTTTTGTGCGGCGATGCCCCGACGATCGCTGGAAATTATCGAAATGTTTTCTAAGTGGTATACAAGTCGAACTTTCCGAATTGAAGACTATTTCCAAAGTGCATTACATTCGATGCATGGCTTTGAAAAACATCTCTTTACCAATGGATTTCTTCTGCATTCAAATTCCACAATTTTCAAACAATTCTGACTCCAAGCCCGGCTCCTGTTGTTCACCAATAGACTCGTTAAATATCATTTGTTTTCGTTGTCATTCGGTAATTGTACGGCTCGTCGTCATTTGCCTAGGAATGACGCTATATTTGGATCTTTTTCCCTGCAATGTCTTTCTTCGACAACAAATACAGCAAATGATAGATAGCCTGCAAACACGATTGGCAGAGGTGCTGCGTGCGTGTTCGACAAAACATCATCATGTCTTGCTGGCTCAGTTGCTGTCTTGTTGCCAAAATATTCTCCTTGTCACCACTATCACCACAATCATTATCATCTAAACTTGAGTTATTGCGCTACATTTCAATCTTAAGTCTTGGTCCTTATAATATCAACAAGGGTATTGCCTAGTGAATGGAAACACCTATGAAGAATATCACTGGCATTCTCCAGGACACACTATCCAATATTCTCCATATTCAACGATATCATTGCAGATAGAGATTACGAGGTCCTTGAAGAGTAGCTCTACACCCGTTGGGCCCCACCCAGCATTGTCCGCGATGAATAAACTGGTCAGATTTGTGCAATAAGGGGCAATGTCTCAGCCATGGCCTCGGGCCCATCACATTCCAAATTGAACACTTGCTAACATCAAGGACCTGGCAAATGTTCCAGACCGAAAGACGTAGACAGAACGGTAGCACCCCCTTCATGCCGCGATGTTATTAAAAGAAAGGTCGAGGTACGTTAGGTGATTGAGGTTTGTGCAAGGCATCGCATAATGCCACCACGTCCTCGCTTACTAAATCCGTTCTGCTCAGATTTAGTTCAGAGAGCATATCCATATCTTTAAGAGCACACGATAGATCATGCATTCCGTACAATCCTGCTCCAGTGCAATCAATGTCTTAAACGGGCAAAGGCGGTCCGGGTAGATATCACTCAGAAAACTTTAAATGGCTTGCATGAAATTTACACTACATTTAGTTGAATGGTTTCCAAAAGTGGGGGTGGGAGGTTTGGAAAATGCACACCCTAGTTTCTTACAGCATTGCCAAGAACATTTCCATCATGTTTATCCTTTTCAATACTGGAGCCAACAAAATCCACAGAAAAAGAACTCTAACAACTGGAATTCATTCATTCCACAAGAAGCTAACTCCAGTACATGAAGTTTGGGCAAAGGACCCGACTCGTGTTCAAGCACATTAAAGACAACCGAGTCGTTTCCGAGAGAATGAAGCTCGTTCAATTCTCTGCATTCTTCAACATTCTTTTACGCAGCAACTCCCAGTGTCCTTTTCATGGTGATATAGTGAACACAATGGTTCCGACTAATTAGGTACCGAATGTTTCGTCGATTGTAGTTACATATTGAGACAAGTTAAACGATTTAAAAATCAGTCTTTGAATTGAGTTTGATCTTAAGGTGAGAAATGTTCCTCAATCCCTGTCTCGTAATACATGTTAGTATTTTGAATTTCTAGTACAGTCAGATTGAGAACCTGGGACAACAAAACCAAAAAGGAATCCGCATCTAGAGCAGAATTCTTCCAAAAGACCAGCTCGTTACACTGTATATCTTCTGCGGAAAAATGCGGGAATCTTCGCGATAAATATGACAAAGCATGTCAAGAATCTCCGAATTATGGATATCTACTAATTCCAGCTTAAGACATTATCTGAGACGGGGTCATCCATTTGATGAGAGATTGGGACGATTGGCTTCGAAACAAACAAAAGAATGGCAAACGGCCATGGACCACCCCGTAGAAATATATGACTGACCAAATGAATTCTACAAAGTCCTTTAGGCCGTCACGAGTACATCATGGGAAAAAATTACAACATGTTGAAGGAAATTTTGTGTGCAGAAATAGCAACAATACTCTGCACAGAAAATCGAGAAAGTACCACCTCATCTTACATTTTCTCGATTAGTTTCTTCAAGCAGTTGCAAAAATTCATCATGTCGTATTGCCGAAGTGACTAAGTACTGTGCAGCACATACCTAGGTCATTTCTAGATAAAATAATAACTATAAAAAATTAAATTTTGTACAAAACTTAATTTAGATCGTTTTTTCTCCTTCGTGGTCAGTCTACGCGACAAGCATTTCTTCAATGTCGGTAGCTGCTTTTGAGAATCAGCAGTTGTGAACAGCAACCGGTCTTCTAGCAGTCTTGTAAGGATGAGTACCCGTCCAGTCATCAGATTTGACACTTCCACTCGTAATTGGTTTTCTTTTCTTCTCATCCCCGTCATCTTCCGTCTTCGCTCTCTGTCATGTATTTTGCCCTTGCTGGTTTCCCAAACACATAATTAGATCTTGATACAATTGCGTTACTTTAATGACAACTTTATATCATCATCCAACAAAAATACAAGCATTGTGAGTATAATTGGGACAGAGAACATATTGCGCAAGTTGTTCCGATTTTGAATTTCTTCAAGAGGGTTTGGCTTTCCCTATACCGTGACTTCGACAACCATATAGCTGAAAAAACTTGTCGACGTACTTCTCTACATTTACCTTGAAACCCTGTCATTCCGATATGAGCCATAGTAGCTCTGAAATCTTCCTAATTTTGCAATTCCTTGCGGTCGGGTTGTGATAATGACGGTTGTGTTTCGGACCTTTTATTACACATAATATCTGCAAGAGAGCTTCTCAAAGAGGGAAGGGTGGCGAGTTACCCTTTATCTCGTCCAATCCATCTAAAATCACCAAGATTTGCTCAGGATTAGATTGTATAATACATTTCAGAGCAGTCCGGTCTATACTTGTGTCAAATGTAGAGTTGATCAAAAACTGCGTCCACAAGAATCATATCTGGTTGTAGTTCTCTCATGTTTAGGGCAAAAAAACATAACTGGAACTCGCCTTAAAGCAGGTTTTATTCTTCCGAAACATGAGAAAACCTGGGTACGCAATTTGTCCAATCGTGGGAAATCTGATGTAGAGTGGACTTTCCTCCACCTGGTCCAGCTCTCAAAAGCCAAACGTGTTCCTGGGGCCATGCTTGTTCTCCATCTCAAAGAGATCTGAAAGGACTTGGAGTTACCTTCACGAGATTTGTTGTCTTCAACAAGTGGAAGATCGACAAATATTTCATCTATCAACACCAGCCATAATAGTCATTAGGAAAGAAAGGGAAACTGACAGTTTTCTTTCTCATATAGCTGAGCAATCTCACCAGCGCAGACTTCGAATTCAAAAGCTGCCCAGAATACCTCCCACACTGGTTATCTGCAAAAAACAAGGAAAGAACGCAGTAATGATTAGACAAATCTGCATGATGATTGGTCAAGCTAGTGGAAGTGAGTTTACAGCGTCAGAACATTGCGCAGAAAATCCCCGTTTTTTTTATAATAAAGACCAATTGTTGTTCTAGATATTAATGTATTCCAATTGTAATCAATTTTATTATAATTAGGGGAATTACAAACCAAATGGACCTCCTTTCCTTCCGAAATTTGCTTATAAGCCACTTGTCATCCCCGCTTACATATCCTCCACGGGTGTCAAACGTTACTTGTATAACAGTTGGCCCAAGTATCTCAACTTCGGGCCCAAACTTTGGTTTGGAAAAATGTACTTTTCATTCTTGTTTATTCAAAGTATCCGTTAGTGCGTGCTTTGCTGAAGCTCCCTTCCTTGACGTTTCGTTGCCACATCTAAGTAGCCACATTCTTAGTTTAACGCCTGAGTTTGCTTTAAAACACGTCTGTCAGTTTGTTGTAGATATCGGAGAGTGCTTGAAGTTGCTCTTTTACTGCCGATGTTTGGAGTGGATTACGCCTCTTTCTTCCATGTTCGAGGTCACATTAGAATTCCTTATCTAAAGAAACAATGTCACGATCGTAATTAAGTTAGCAAAGTAGCTTGCACCTGTACCCACAAGCGCTCACATGGAGATCTCGATTAAAAGCATGGTGATATGTGTATCAAAATAACGTTTTTTATAAAAAAATCACGTATTTATTTAAATCCAAATTTTCAATACAATACAATTTTTGTTTTTTTGTTTTTTACCCCAGGAAGTTGAGATCTATATTATTTCCCTCCGTTGTTGAAATTTTTCGGATACGCTGAGACAGTCCACCAAGATAACCATGTTCGCAAATAAGAATCGTCAGCTGTTCGTTGAGATACATTCTGTTTTGTAGTTTTGAAATGGCATAGTGTATTCCTGTATGTTTTGCTACCTGTAGTTGTAAAATAGGTTAAAATAGAGCAATTTTCCACTTCAAGTTTAGAGCAAATCAAATGGAATATAACGGATTCTTTTAATCTACACGTAAATTACAGATATTTGACAAAATAATTTATTTTGATTGGCCTACCTTTTCAATGGCATCACAAGTACTTTATACCTCTGTGAAATTCCTCAAATCAATCATCATCTTTAGATGCTACCCACATCAAAGTCTTCAAACTGCTTAACATCCTGGTCGTGCGGTAATATGAATACAAACGCTTTGGCCACTTCAACAGACTTTGTGCAGTACCGATGGTTTTAATGTTCTTCCATGGAATGAACACTGCCTTTTCCGGTGGGAAGCAAGCGCCTCAATGGCTTGACCCCAGTTCACACAGGCTATACATTGATTGCTCTTGGAGGGTGTCGGTTTCCTATTTGCAGGACATCCAGTAAGAGATTGACAGGTTGGGCAGATGTTGTTGTCTTTCTTGCAGTCCCATGTTTCGTGGGTGTTTTGTAGATATGGTAGTGCCGACAGCACACGGCTTGTATGGCTTCGTGCCATTTGACAAGTTTTTTTTTTTTTTGTTTTTGTTTTGATTGTTTTTTGTATCATCGTTTTTGGGCCATCTTTGTTCTGTACAAGAGAAGAAAAGAACGTTGACGGATAAGTACCGTATCTGCAGATCTCGCTTAGCCAATCACCTCAATACGTGTCCTTTCCATTGTGTAAGTACTCATTTGAAATATTCCTGACTGTTCCAAATTCTAACACGGAGCAAAGGCGCTCCAAATTGTCGAATCGAAGTTCCGTACGCTCGTAACATCAGTCAGTATGGCACATTTCACTGATATAATATTGATCATTCCAATTGTTATTACGAAGATCTGTGGACAACTTAGACATGCAAACCGCACTAATCGGAGGTATTTTTTAAATTCTCTATTATCGTGAGAGTATATACTATGAGAGGTGTGCATTTTGTATTGTCCTGAGATTTTATGCATAATTTTTACGGTACACTTTCAAAATTGCACGCGCGAAGAATCTGTCTCTGAAATATCAAAATCTAGCGTCGGTATTTTTTTGTTCAGTTATAATAAAATCAGATAAGGTAGGATAGGTTACGGTAATATAATCATTTATTTAATTGGACGTGTCTTTGGATCAACCTTTACACTCTAACTACATCAACATATATGGCGGAGATACTGTTCCGCTATAAAATCGCTATAATACATTAACCTATCTTGTGACAAGGTGATATCATTGGAAAACATGTTAAATTTGTAGATATCTGTGTGACTTTATTTGACCCTAGCAGAAAATCGTACTACCGACCAAACACTGCCGGTGATAATCCACACAAATTGAAATGTATAACTTAATGGTGGATTTTTGAATCCAACACCCTCATTTCTGTTTTGGTTTAAACGGATACCTTCAAAAATTAAGTCATCATGTGGCACTTTTTCATGGTGGGAACATGAGCTAAAAGTGTTCTTAGTTTTGTTCGTTTACGGACAGAAAATACCTTAATTAAATTCTATTTTCCTTAAAGCAATGATAGATGATTTCAGGATGGAGACATACCACAAAATAAACCTTTGTCTGAGTTTGCTCTTAAACACAGGTTTATGCACTTAAAATAAATTTTCAACAATCTTGATTTTTAGTCCACAACATACAATAAAAAATGCTAACAATGGAAAAAAAATAGACTTTTGCATGTTAAAACAAGCTGATTAGATAACTTCCTGGCGGAGTAAGTAATCAAGAGGAAAACACCAAGTATAAAAATAAAGTATCAAGTAATTAGGAACACGGATCTCAAGAAATGCTGACCATTGTACAACTTAACCACTTTGAGTAGAGGGAGTTTTAAGAGACCTAACAGTATCAAAATATCAACATCGAAAACAAAATTGAGTGTGTCATATAAAATGTACCATTAGGGCTTTTTTAAAGGGGCGACTGAAACTACACGCAAGATTAGAAACAAAGTACTTAGGCTAATGGTTCCTTTAATATCAACATTAAAATATGAATTAGGTTCAACACTGTTCAATGAAATCCTAGAGGAATTCGAACGATTATCTTCAAAGATTTACGTTGTGTTTTCATGGATATAAGTCAACATTCTGAAAAAAAATCGACTTAGAACCTGTCTTTTGTTTAGAACCTTTCCCAAAAATAGCTAAAAATGGTTCTAAAGGAACCAAATAGATTGGTAAGACACACTGCAAAAACAGTGATTAGGATTTAAACACTTATTTGCACCGTTTTTAAACACTTTGTAGAAATGTTTAATAGCTAAACACAGTGTAGCTAAACATGTTTGAAGTCTAAAAAGGTAGGTATTTAACACCAATTGTTTAGGTATTTGATGCAAAGTGTTAGAAATATAACATTTAATATCTAAACACTTCTTTGCACCGCGTTTACACTTTTTTGCAGTATAAGCTAGTCCGTGAGGGTTCTCGAAAGAACCCAAGTAGCGCTGCAAATATTAACTGATTCTATGGAGCTATTTTGGGAAGATATTTCTAATAGAGAGCAAACGAGTTCTAACTCAAACTTTCTGGTTTAGTGAACATGAATGATCAGTGTGAGCTTTAACGAAATTTATGGGGG